>WJFB01001963.1:0-23834 GCA_009870185.1 Pygmarrhopalites habei
AAATCCGTGAAAATCCGTAAAAACTTGACAAATTCAAAATTCAAAATCTATGGAACCACTGTGAATTATGCGAAACGCCGAAACATGTGTCCCCTAATTTTTAATTGTCTTGCCGAAAAAAATATGATGGGCAAAAACTCACAAACATGGCGGAAACCCAGATCGGTCAAACCGGGTAACTTCGGGGTCACACATTGACCTTCCGAATTTTCACATGAGTCATACTGCTAACAAAACTTGGACCTTGAAGACATTGTCTCCTTTTGGAATCGTGAAAAAATGTTGAAAACAAAAAAGTTATTAGCAATGAAAGTAGTAAAGCTCTTTAACAGACACGCTGTATTCATGTGCACTTACTTTTTTCCCTTGAACATACCCACCATCCACCATCCTCCTTTCTCTCTCTCTCTCTCTTTCTCTTTTGATAGAAAGTGCCAGTGAAAAGTGGAAACTTAGGCAAGACATTGAAAACACCAAGAGCTTTTTTGAGTCTCAGAAAGAAGGACGTGTACTGCCGCCCTTACACTGTGCCTGTGTGCCTGTGTGTGTCACAGAGAAATGGGAAGGGGATATGTACAGGGAAATGGTATAACCGAATCAGATTATATTTTTCTCCCTCCTCAACTTCCTCCACTTCTTGCTTTTGCCATATGAGAATCTTTCCTACATAAAAAAATCTTGAAGGGATCTATAAGATAGCTGATAGCTTTCCATGTCGGTTGCAATCTCCAGTTTTTGATGTGTGTTTGTGTGTGTGTCGGTATGGAGTGAGGGTATGGGAAGGCTCAATTTCAAATCCACACCCAGACAGACTTTCACTTTCGTGGAACTTACGTAATTCAACGTGTACAGGATAAAGGAGAAGATAGAGAGATCCTTCCAGTTTCCAGTGTGTGTGTGTGTGTGTAGAGTGACTCTCTTTGTGTTTGTATATATAAAATGTGGAATGTAGGTTGTGAGGGAACACCGGTCGCTTTCTCTACGTCTACATATGACAAAGAGGAAGAGGGAGAAAGTTGTGGGTTTGTACATGTGCTCCACAAGGGAAGAGACAAGAAGGTACTTTACCTTTGAAAATTTTCTCTTTTCTACTTACTCTTCTTAGCTAAGGACTCTCCTCCAGTCCGGTTCAGTCTACAATGATACGAAAGCCAGCATAATCTTACACACACACTTCCTTCACTCACAGTCACAGCCACAACCGAGTACACGCACACACGCCTCCCGCCCACAATGAGGGTGAACGAGTAAACAGAGAGTGGAGGGGAAAGCAGTGAAAGTACACACACAAATATGTACTCTCCCCTATCGCTGTCATGTCATAAGCACATATTTTTGTAGAGTGAGATTCCACTCCCTTACAACTTCATTTGGTACTACACAGTACACACACACACACACACAAAGTAGTGGAGTAACTCGAGGATTCCAATAGCCCGGCTTTTCTCCCGAAATTTGATGATTTTATACTGTTCGGATGGATTATATGGATTGAAAAGTGAGTATTTTTGCTTGTCGCATTTGTTTATCATCCACAAATGAGGGGATAGGAAGCGGGTTGGAGTTGTACGTCATGAAGCGAGAGCTTGAGAGAATGTTGGAGGAGAGGCAGGTGTTTCAACATGACACAAAGAGACCAGGGACAATCCATATCCCCACTCAGGGACTGGATGACGGTGTGTGTAAACTGTGGATGAGTATAGAAAACTCGGAGAGTAAGTGCGTTTCGTTGTGTGTGGGCTCTTGATAGTGGCGAGAGTAAGTCGGGAGGTCTCTAGCTTGACATTTCACAAGATAGAACAGAATGAAATTTAATTCCACCAGAGTGGGGACGAGGTGTAATCAAATGTAAGGGCTAAGTAGAAATTTACATGAATTTCCAGAACACACTATTCTCAGCCCATCGTGAGTATGGGCGACTGAGCTGTGCCTGTGCCGTCAGTTCATGGAGTCATCATCACGAAGAGTGGGGTGTATCATAGTCAAAAATTGAACGAGTAAAAGTATGGAGAGTTGGAAAGAGCTTCAGGTTAGGAAATACAATGTGAAAACTCTTTGGCTTGAGTAGTTGTGTGTCTATGAGAGTTGGACTGATACATCCCTACTGCCTACCTTTGTGGGTGTGTGTGATCAAAATGTATTTGACATAGAGGCGAAAAGGTGAAACAAAAGCTGTGACGTACATACGCAATAAATATGTAGGGAGAATGATGAGCAGTACATATTACTTATTAAGGGAACGGCTTTTAAACCCTTGGATCCGAGTGCGAGAAGTTTTCTTCCTAAGTAACGAGCTATGCATGGATTTCACTGACATATAAATTCTAATTGTATGAGACATCATGCGTCTCTCTATCTTCTAGCTTCACTTTGAATGTGTAAGTGACAAGCAGGCTATACTAGGAGAGAGAGAGAGACGGGAGTGAATATCAGTCAGTGGATGGTTCATGATATGAAAATCCGTAGTCAAAAGGGAGAGATGCCGGTTTCTTCACAGCCGATCCGCAGAGATGGAAAACTTGAATTAGAAGACGGGAGAAAAGGGCTCTCTCTCCCATTCTCCCTTTTCTCCCATCCGAGGAAAGTAAGGACGCCATGGAATGGAAGGATGGATTATACACCAACACACAAAATGTGGACCATCAAGGGCACGGCCTTTACAATAACTTGCATTTCTTATTATTATTTTGTGTGTACTGGATCCATATACAGTGTATATTATGCACCTATCCGTACACCTCTACTCTAACACCACAGAGTATATTCACACAGCTCTAGTTTATCACTCGAAGCTCATCATAATGAAATCTAAACTTTGTCGTTTAATTCACTCCCGCCCGTGGTGGATGGATGGAGGGTAGAATAGTCCTAGACAATGTCATCCATCCCATCAGACTTTCCTCCTCCTCCCTCCATTAGTTTGTACAATGAACAATTATTAGAAAATTTCGCATCATTTTCATTCGCTCCACACACTCTCTCGTTCAGTTCAGCCAACACGTACACACGCATATGGTAAGCATTTTGAAGGAAAGTCCATGGAATTCATCATCGTCAGTCCCATCATCATCATCGCTCCTCAAAACAATAGCGGCTAGACTCTCAGTGCACAAAGGGAGGAGAGGAGAGGAAAGAAGGGAAAGGAAGAAATTATCTTGATAATTTTCTCGGAAAATTTATCTTCCTTCATTCTCCTCTTTTACCGTTCTTCCTTTTTAGCAAGGTGCATACGACAATTTATCAAGAACCTCTCAATAGTAATATAATTACTTTTCCTTGTTCTCCCTTCCCCTTTCTCTCACCCCCTCCACACACACGACACACGCCGCTCAACTTTCCTGTAGTCACACACACAATACACTTGTAATCTTGTTTTTTATACCTTTTTACGACTTGATGGCATTGGTTTTGTTTTGTTTCATCAAATTTATGAGCTCGGAACGGGTCATGCGGATTTCATAAAAATGTGTGTGTGTAGGAAAGAGTCTTGATCATGGAAAGCTAAGGAGAGAGAGGGAGAGGGCGAGAAAACTTAACAGCAGGGGGAAAATGGCATGTACATTTTTAGAGCTCTTAAGGAGTAATTTACACGTAACGCCCACTTGGCCACTTGTATTCTCACATTTTCCTCTCCTTTCTCTTCCTCTTTCTCTATTGTGTTACATGGATTCTCATACTTTTCGCTCGATACTCCAATTTTCACTTAATACAGATGTGAGTTACATGTATGTCCACTGAATTTCGTCCTTCTTGTGGAACCCCCTCTCCCCCCTTTCTCCCTCATGGAGACTTCCTCCATCCCCAGTCACTATTCGTTGCTCTCAATTTACGAGCTAAATTTGACACACACACCCACCCTCACTAGACACTTTCCAACTTTACAAGGGACCAGCTTTTTGTCTTTTGTCTAACCTTGTCCATCGTCACACAAACACACGTCGTACACATATAGATAGATCTGGAACACTAGAGAGTGAGAAAGGTGGACGAGAGGAGTACAAACAATGAGGAGAAGTACAGTGTGACGTGTGTGTGTGTGAAGGCACAACTTAAACCAATATTTACCAACAATAAATTATTTATTAAATGTGTCCACCAAGAAACTTGCTCCAAAAGTTGAAGCTGGCAGGAAAGCTGAGTACAAGAAACCATTTTTGTGAAGTTAGCTTTTTCAACCGTCTCTCTCTCTCTTCCCATTCCATCTTCTCAAATTGCAAAATGTACACACGGAGAGATATGTCAGATGTATTTTGAGCAGTCACAGTATACTCATCTAACCATGTAGGTCAATGTTAAGACTTTCTCTTTTCTCTTGCTATTGTCCAGTTCAAACAAAGAAGAGAGAAGGGAAAACGGGGAAAGGAGAGAAAGTAAACAGTAGACAAAATGTTCAAAACTTTGGAAAATAAAGATAAATTGGGATGTTAACTCTCTTTGATGTGTATGTCAATTAGATAAAATGTAATTGGAGGTAGATAAAAAATGAGTTGGGGAAAAAAACTTGTGTTTTATATATTTTTGTAATTATCATAAAAATTGCTCGATAAATGATGAATTTTCATCCTCCATCTAAATGGAGTGGAGTGGAGAAAGCGAGAGAAAGGGATGGGAGAAGTGTGTGTACAAAATCGATTTACATTTCCTTCCTTCCTCTCATTGGAGACTTCCTTGCCAAAACTATTAACAGTAAGTTATCATCAAGTCTGTCAAGTCTCTCTCGCTCTCATGTAAATTATTTGATGGAGTAAAACCTTTCCTGAATAGCAATGAGAACTATCATTTCTGTTCCAGGTGAGAGTCATAATAATGAGAGTGAGAGAAGGAAGAGGGTATGGGAATAATTTAGTTGTTTTTTCTCTCCTCTTCCTCTCCATAGTCTCACAATTACACGCGACTCTCTGTTTCCTGTGAGAGAGAGAGAAAGAGAGAAGGAGAGACATTCTAAATTCCACAGAGCATCTTTTTTTAAGCTTCAAAAGAAAGGAAAAGCGACCGTTTTCTTTTGAATAAGTCATAAATATTTGCATCTCTCTCTTCATGAACGTAGCCCACAAAACTGCCTCTTTCTTTTATTCCTCCGCTTCTCCTCTTTCTCTTTTTCTGTCTACCATGACTCGAGGTTCATTATGAATGCTACTGCATTTTAAAAAGAATTTCTTTGTTCAAATAATTTAATCAACACATAAAGTTGAAAGTTTCCTCTTTCTCATTCTCTCTCTCTCTTTCCCACTTCCTCCTATCTCTTCAAGCCACTTTCAATTGCTCTGACTTTGGTTGGGATTCCGGGAACTCAAATTACGGGGGAGGGAAAAGCGGCCCGTGATGTTTATCTGTGTCGACTTTAAAGACGGAACTTTGTAAAAGAGAAATATTTCGTAATTTAATATAAATAAGAGTGAGAGGAGGAGAAATAAATGTAATTGCATAGTTCCAATTGTACAGAGTCGATAGGATTTCACCACACTCGTATATTAAACTCATACGTATGTACAGAGTACAGACACATGTACTTTCTCCTTCCCCTTACCCCTGCACACAGCAAGGGAGAAGGTACGAAGCTATGTCTCGTGTGTGTGCAGTTGACCATATTTCCTAGTTTTCCAAATTAATTCTTTTTCTTCCTCTCACCCCTTCTTCATAAACTTGTGTAGCAGAAAAAGTTTTTTTCACAAAATATTGTCAAGACCTTTCACCCGGAATAGAGTTCACCCAAATGTGTGTGTGTGTGCAGTACACAGGCGATATATACGAAAAAGATGATTTATACAGGATATGAACTGCAGTTTCCTCGCCTCCGCACTAAATTTTTGCATGAAGCCACAAAAGAGGGATACAAAGTTAAGCCTCAAAATTATTCTAAATATCATCTTAACTTGACACTCTCTTCCTTTCCCCTTCCACCATTTTAATAATAAGAGTGGAAATACAATAAGTAACTAACTAACGACCTAGTTCCCCTTCCTTCTGTCCTTTGTGACGACCTTTCGTGTCTCATCTTTCTCGGAAAATATGAGGCGTATGACAGAAGGGTGAAAAGAGACTGACGGCTGTACACTGTACAGTGTACAGTGAGTAGAAGGAGGAGGAGGAAAGCGGGGGGAGTGAGTAAGAGAAGAAGAAAGTGAAAGACCAAAGGGAGACAGAGTAAACCAGTGAAAGTTTTCACTTTGTGTTATTTGTCTCTCTCCTTCTCTCTCTCTCTCTCTCTCACTCGACAGAAGAGTTCTTTCTCTTTCTCTCATCTTCAGAAAGAGAGTTGAATGGAAGGAAACAAGAAGTAGACTAAATTTTGAATGTCTGGGAGGGCCTAAACTCAAAAGTTGAACAATTAATAAAATGACTTGAGCCCAACTCTCGAAACAGAGTCTCGGAACACACACCACACTCCACTCGGAATGAAGGCGTGGAGTGAGGGAGATGAAAAAAACAAGAAAAAAAGTCCCCTCTAATCGACGTACATAAATTTATGAATGCACTGTCCTATTTTTCATTCTGATTAACATATTGTCCTCTCCCACCACATCCCCACTTCAAAAGACCAACCGAGGGAAAATGTATTAGTACAACTGGAAAGTCAAAACAAGAAGAGGAAGAGTGGGGATTCGGAGTCAGGACTCTCTGTCATAATGATGAAACTTGGTAAAGTGTTATTGTGATCTTATGTACAGAGTAGACATGGAAACAAACCAGAAGGGACTATACGAAATAATTCTCTTGTACAATATATTTCCATTTCCAAGAAGATGACTATGCAACTTTACTCATCCAATGCACGTTACATCGTGCATTGACATGTGCATTGCATGGTCGTGTTTAAGGGGAATTTGAACAAAACTTTTTTTCCATCTTATCATTCTGTTTGTGCCGGACACAAAAAAAACGACGGAAGAGGAGAAATTTTCCAAAGAAAAATGTGGACAAAGTTTTTCCCTTGTCTCTCTACCTACATTACACATATGGGAGTCTAGCGTATTCAGCGACGGAATTGTTGATAGAGAAAATTTTACTAAAAAAATGAAAACCATCTTTCATTTCTGGAGTAAATGTGGAATTTGGGAAATGACTAGGAAAAGATTTATGAGGACAAATAGGATGAGGACGACTTTAACTTCAACTTGTAATCTCTGAACAATATGGATGTGAAATGGGAAGACAGGAATTTGTTTTTGAAAATTATGCCGTGTGTGTTTGGACATTTAAATTGTGAATTTATGCTTTTGTTCTTATTTTCCAGGTTGTCGTGATTTTTTACTTCATCATCATTGTCCTGCTTTTAATACCCAAGAGATCTTCTTCCAGACCACGAGCCACATCTTCGGAGAATCCTTCGACGACTGGTGGGTCCTCCATGAGGAAACACTGGCTCTTTTTCAACCCCATTAGGTAAGACTTCAAAATTCTTCCTCTCTCATTTTTCCCATCCTCCTTATCTTGTGTATGTACATTACTTTTTAAACCCGCATCCTCACTAAACTCTCCCATTCTTCAGTTTTTACGAAAAAAACTCTATTTTGTTGGCCGTTCTCTCCATACGGCTCCCCAATTCACCCCTTCTTCACTGCCAGAGTCTATGGGGAAATTAAAGGCAATACAATTCGCTCATGGAGGTTCATTCTAAAATAACTTTACCAATAAAAAATCAAGTCCGGATATCATCATCTCTTCTCCTCATACACACGTCCGGCCAAAGCGATGATTTTGAGGGCAGGAGCATAAAGAACTAAGGAGAGAAAAGTTTTTTTTTCCAAAAAATTATAGAGGACAATTCCCATGGCCATATTTTTTGAGGTTTGGTGTCCACTAAAATATTTCTGTAGAACACTAGCCACTATTTTCCGTGCTGGTGAGTTTGAGTTTGGGGAGGTATGGAATGGAATGAGGTTCAGTTTGACAAAACTTTTTTTTTACCCTGGAATTTTTTCCACGCTCCAGCTCTGACTCTCCCTTCTAAATTTTCTTATTCCAAGTCCATTGGACCACTTGACTAGGGGTTGCTCCAAAAAAGTCCGTCTTTTGACATTCCTTCTTTGCTCGTTGTGGTTGTGGAGGTAGAAGGGAAGAAAGGAGCATTACCGATCATCCATAAGATCGTACGGAACAAGTGCATGACAGCATCCTCATCTCACTTTTTTTTCTCTCTCTCTCTCTCTCTTTCACACACACACACAACTTTTCTCTTCTTCAATGTGTCTGTGTCTGGAACTTAGCCTGTGCTCCGTCTCCATAACTTGCATTGACATGAGAGAGTCTAAAGTCTTCTTTGCTTTTGGACTCGCAAACCACTCGACTCACAAATGTCAAATTTTGGTTACTTTTAGGACAGAGAGAGAATTGATGGCGTCGGCAGAAAAAAAATTCTCTTTTAAAAACGGAGGAACAATTCCATGCATCCCTCTCTCCATTTTCTGAGAGGAGTGAGTGAGAGGAAGAAGGAGAATTGGAGAAGGGAAAAAGGGCTTGCCAAAGCAAAATTAAAAAATCTTGCAAAATTCTTCTATGTGGCCATTTGTAATGGAAATAAAAGGAAAAGAATGAGAGAAAGGGAGGGAGAAAGTGTGTGTGGAATCGCTCATCTGGTGCTGCTCTCCTTTTCTCGGGCCATCAATCAAAGTTATAGGTTAATCATGTAAATGAAGTCCGTGTATAAATCAAAATCATTAAAATTAAGAGGGAGTTTAAATATAAGACACAAGGTGGTGTGTTTCATATGCATATGCCATGTTGAGCTATATACACACCGTAAAAACTCTTTTCCAAACTTCAGTTTGAAGGAGAAAGCACACACACACGGATTTTATTCACTGGCAAGATTCACTCATTTGGCATATCTTAGGCGGATACTTACACAGTCCTCATATCAAAATTACATTTCCAAAGTTTCCAAAAAAAAGAGTTACGGTATTGTGCAAAGTAGTGAACATATTTCATGTACAATCTGACGATATTCACAGGTGGTGCAAAAGTCCAAGGGAGCGAAGGAAATTCTCTGATGATCATGATGAGGATTTGGTTGGATTTTTATGATGTAAAAATAAAGGAAAACGTTTTATTTTAACTCTCCCTACCCCACTTCTCTTCGACCCAGAATGGGTCGAAAAAAACGGAAGAAAGTTTTTCAAATCTTTTCCAAAACTTCACATCCAATAACATTTTCACGTAGGCCGTTAAGCACACTTGAAAGGGAGTTGAGAATGGTAGAGAGAAAGAGAGAGAGAGACGGACCATCTCGATTTTACGGAGGCTGTAGATTCCAGATATTTGCCAAGAGAGAAGAGTTTACATCACCAGTCCAGAGTGTAGAGGAAGGAAGGAGAGGAAAGCCCATTGCTCACTTTACAGGGCATCACTTTACAGGGAAAGAAGGCCGTTGGCTATTACACATTCATTTTGACAAACTTTGAATTCAAAGTTTCGATTAATGTTTTTCCTCCCCAAAGTTTTCTCTCCCTCCTCTCCACTCCCTTTCCCTCTCTCTCTCTCTGTTTCTTGAGGGAAAGCAAAAGGAAGAAAGTAGACTTGTTGTGGCAATCTATTCTGTATTAAAAGTTCTTATTGAAACAAGAATTTCATGGTTACCACCATCTCACCACCCTTCTCCCTTTTTCTCTATTCAATTTATCCCCCAGTGTACACTTAACCTTACAATTTAGTTCAGTCTGAGTTCTCATTTTTATTTTATACATTCAGGCATTCCCTTTTAATGAATCATTTATATATTTTATATTCAAAAGTTTCAAAAGTCAATTAGACTGGGGTAGAATAAATAGAAAGTGGCATCTCTCCCTCTCATTTAAATGAACATTCACACAACTTTAAAGTTTAAAGGACGTTCTCGTGGAACAGGAGAAATAGATTGGTTTGTAGTTCAGTGAACTACAGTCAAGGAGAGTACTTGTGATAGACATTTGTTTCAAAATAAAATGGGTGGAAAGAAGGAACGACGGAGAGAAAGAGCATTTTAATGACTTTGCTGGGATAACGAGCTGGGAAAAAAACCCGCAGTTTGTAGTTAAACAGAAAATATCAGGATTGGGTTTTCGCTCCCTCCACACTTTCTCTTTTTCCCTGTGAACAATTTTCCTGGAAATTGGTCCTCCCCTCACTTGATTTTTGAATTGTTTCTCTTTTTTCTATTCTTCCCATTCGGGGATCAATATAATGGGTTCGGTATGTAGCTCTCAGTTAGAACAGTGGAAGATTGGAGGGTGGGGATGGAGGAGGAGGGAGACAACTGAAATTTTGGGTAATGGGATAAAATAGAATGGAAATTCTACATTTTGTACAGCGACTGTGGGATTCTCAGCATGGAGCAGCATGGAGGATGGAGGGAGGGGAAGTCCTAGTAATTTCCTTCGCATGTCATCTAACAAGAGAGAAATCACAATGTACTCTACATTTGAATAGACAAAAAAAGCAACGTTTGCCTAGTCCCAATTACTCGCTTCATTTTGTCTCGACCAAATAAAAAAGAGACGCAACCGAGGGGTGGTCCAAAGCGTAGAGAGTACAGAACGATACTCTAAATATATGAGATTTCACATCAAAAGATCCTCAGACAGAGGCACGGAGACGTCATCCTCTCCTCCGAACATTGTTGTTATAATCATACCCCATCAAATGTCAAATTATAGTGAGATTCTTCAGTAGAAAACCGATTCAGGATTTATGTCAACTCAGTACAAACACGGCATACACTTTCAAATGTGAGAGGGAGAAAGGATTTTCCCCAGATTTTAACCCTAGCTCTGTTTAAAAACTACAGGATACAGGATAGGACTCTTTCACATATTATATAACTGTATATTGGTGTGTGTGTGTGTCATCTCTCTTTTCTCCCTTTCTCTATCATGATAATAAATTCCTTTAATGTTTTCTCTATCTTTTTATGAAATTACAGTGGAGAGGCACAGCAAGCTTCAAGGAAGGAGTCAGCACATTTCATTCACCGACAAGATGCTGAGACAGTGTAGTTGTCGTCCAAATTCCTACACACTTGACGCACACCCCAAAAATTCTAACTCAAATGGCACATAGCCATGTATAGCCGTCTCTCTCCAACCCTCAAACACACACACACACAGAATGAAGAAGAGTCTCACAATACCATAAGGACACCATCCAAACTTTCTCTCTCGTCATTTTGTCATCTTCTCACGAGCCATACGTCAAGAGACTCAGGATGAGCAAGAAAGAGCAGAGAAGGAAGAGGGAAAAAAATCCTCATTAGTTTTAGTGCAGAACGTATAATGCGTCCCATTCACACACCCACAAATGCTCTCATTCTGCATTCGTTGAAAACATGGCAGAGAGAGAGAGAGAATTTTGCATTTCCTTTATTTTCTGAAGAGGAGTCGCCTGCCGCGGCCTCCAAATACCACTACACACACCAGAGGCAAAGAGGAGGGAGGATGAAACCATGGAAAATTGAAAGCTGAAACATGAAAATGCTACATTGTTGGTGGTGGGGGGTTCTCTCCTTGTGTGTGTGTGTGTTACTCTGACAGACCATTCCATTTCTCCATTGAAGAAGAAAAGTAATGTAATTCCCATACCATACCGTTTTCTTCCTAGATGCTCAACCAAATTTCAAGCTTTTGAGTGTTTGTGTGAGAGAGAGAGAGGGAGAAGCATAGAGAAAAGACCACCATCACTTCGCATTCAAGAAGAATGAAGAGACGTCGAATCTCATCTTCATTCTCTCTCTCTGTTTTCTACCGTGCTGTGCACCCTCTCTCTTCCCTTGTGTGTGTGTCTCCGTCTGTCTTCGACGCAAACAAAAGATGAGGAGGTGGAGGAGAGGAAAGACGAAATAGTGTCAATATTTTATGAGCAACTCAATATACTTTGCATCCAATGTGAATTGTGATTATGATTGTATTTACGACACCGTAAAGTGCACCACCACCACTTCTAACACTACACACACACACTCACTCCTCTCTTTTCAGGATAGACTTAAAATACATGTAGGACTGTGTGGAAAATGAAGTGGAGTCTGTGCACAGCTCACAACATGAAATGGACAGAGAGAGAGAGAGAGGGAGAGGAGGAGGAGGGAAGATGAAGAGACAGAGAAAGGATTTCAAAAAGATTATTTTTCAAGCTCCACTATACACCAGCTGTTGTAAGTATCTATCTACTCACGTTTCTACCCTCAATTTCTACCCCGTCCCCATCCACACACACACGCGGAGGCACTGGCACACATTCTAAACAGTAAGTACACCACGTTCTACATTACCCATGCATGCTTTATAAAAACCCTGTTCTCTACATACATGGAAGGAGAAAGTCTCCTTTCCCTTTCTTTCCTCTCCCCCCTCAACTCCTTCACTTTAAACTTTTCGGAGCAGTCGTTTTGGGATTCGTCATCATGAAAACTCTTCCCTTTTCACATGTGTTTTCGTAACAACAGGAAAGAGGAGGAAAAAAATGAGACTGCACTCTGATGATCATGAAAAAAACCTTCATGTGATCTCTTCCTCACTTTGATATATCATATTATTCAAAAAAATTTATATCCTACCGTCAAGTTGAGCTACTTTTGTCAGTCCTTGTTAAACTTTCTCTTGATCTCTTTGAAAAATTTAGTAGGAAATTTGTGTACAAAAATTGTCATCCAATTTTCAAGATAAATATTTAGCCTTGTCCTCTTTCCTGAGATCTCCAGTTTTACAAAATGGCTGTGACGTAACAGATAATGAACCGTAGTTAAGTAATTTATAACCACACTTGACGGTATTCAGCTTCCCTCCAGTAACAAAAGAGGGGTTGGGTGTGAAGGGGAAAGTAGGGAGGATGGAAGAACCCTTTATTCCATTTCCTGTTCGTTCCATCTGCAAGAGAAACAGTTGAGCTCATCCTTATATTATGTACTGGACTGTGAGGGAAGGAGAAAGCAGGGTGAGAAAATATTGTGTGTGTAGTCTAGTCCAATTTAGGTATAAAAAATTTTTCTAAACACGCAACTTTGCTTTAGTCTGACAGCTAAAGTATCCCTACATTCTCAGTTCGTGGAGAAAGTGTGTGTGTGTCTGAAGGATAGGGAGGGAAAGGATAGAGGGGAGGGAAATGAGTTTGATAAATTTAAGTCTTTTTGTGGACTCTACGTGCTTTTTGTACATTTTGGAGGAAGGAGAAAATGCATATTGGTAGTTTGTTCAAGACGAATGAGAACTGTCGATATGAAGAAGCTAGCCTTAGAGCATATATCTTAATTCTTAAAATTCTCCCTCTCTCCTCCTCCACTCCATGTCTCTCACACACTGTGAAAACAGTCTCTGCTTGTATAAATAGGGTCAGACGAGAGAGACGCTGGTGAAACTGAAGACGCAATACACTTCCTAATATATTCTCTCTCTTTGTGTGTGTGCTGCTTTCCTCTGTGCGTTGCAACAGGGAGGAGGAAGACAGCAGTGGTAAAGAAACTTCCTTCCTCTCCCATTTCTCTCTCCTTTTTATACAGAACCAGACACCTAAGAAATTCCCTTCATTTTACAACAGATTTTATGACCACACCAGTCTCTCTTTTCTTTTCCCCCTACTATCTATTTTCTCCCTTTCTCCTCCTCCTGAAGGCTTTGGAATTTAAGTCGGTTCAGACAACGTCATTACAGTCTAAAATATTTCCCATTATTTATCCTTCTGTCTGTGAATAGGGAAATGAGAATAATTCCTTGACACACAAAGCTTATCTGATTCTACTGAAAAATGAGAGAGAGAGAGTGTGAAAGAGACTAGTACATTAATCATCCTCAGATCATCTTTCACCATCACCTCAGCCCCAGCATCCCTTCTTTCTCTGGTTGTGGGAACCGGAAAGGCACATGTCAACTCACGTGTTTACCCTTCTGTTCAGTGTCACTACAAAATACAGTCTCTATCCCCTCTCGTCGTGTAGTAACTTGTATACTCCTGTATTACAACGATTCATGCAAATTTGTGAGTGTGGAACACATTCACTTATTTTCTCCCCTCTTCCCCATCCACACGTTGTTGTTGTTGTTGCATTTTTAGTCTAGTGAACTTTGTACTTGTTTTTCTGGAGTACATACTCAGATACCATCATAACTATTCCCCTTTCTCTCTATTTCTCACAAAAGAGTTTTGAGTTACTTCGTGTTTGCGTGACAGTTTTTCAAATTTTATCTTCCTCTCCTCTCCTCCTCCCTTCTTGTTCTGTGAAATGTAAGTGTATGAATCGTTCTCTACTTTCCTCTACTTTCACTCTCTGATAAATGGACTCGGTGTGTGCAAGACTATGAAAGGAGAGTATTGTTTGAGTCGTATCAAAATAGTGTCTGTGTTTGTGTGTGTCAGAGTGCCATGCCATGATATTCGTGGGGGGATATGGGTTGGCTTAAGCAAGGCTTTGTAAGTGTTTTGTATTTTGAACAACACTAGAATGTTTTACAGAGAGAGAAGAGAGTGCAAGGGTACGGAGAAAGCCAGGGGAGGGGAAACACATTAGAATGTATGGCATCAGATATTTCATCATGGATTTCAATATTCATAGCGAATTCTCAATGTTGAATTTGTTCTTCTTGTATCCCCTGAATCTTGTACAGACCCAGACGACAGAGAGAGAGAGAGAGAGAGAGTGAAAGTGGGGCTCAAAGTATTGTGTAGCACACAATATTTGTATAGGTACAAGGTTGTCCATACAAAAACTTGAAGAAATAGATCGGGAGAACACACACACACACACCTTGTTGTTGTACTGTGTATCTGAGAGAGAGGAAGAGGAGTTATTCAAAGTAGCTTTAAAGGGTGTGTGTTGACACGGAGTTGAGTTTTGTCTCGCCTTCTCTCTCCATATTTGTGTGGATGGGAAATGGTAAGCTTTTTTGAAGAAAATAAATCCATTCAAGGATGCCAAATCAAGTATGTATTACTTTTTTTGGTTCAGTTGACTCAAGAGGAGGGGACTTATAAAGAGAAATTCATACTTTACAGTTCACCATGTTAGTTCCAGATACAGGAAGGGGAGGAGGAGACAGGAGGCAGATGTAGAGGATTCTATTGGATCATACAGAGTGTATGCACATGGAAAAATGTGGAGGAAAATATGTAGGAGGATGTACGGAGTGGAGTTTATATGATAAAAGAGGTTGCTAAGAGATAGAGAGAGAGGAAGGCTCGTAATAATAGCAGTACTTTTTGTCTATTAGCAATGATGTGACTGTGAAGGAAGGGATTATTATGCAAAAGGGAGGGAGAGGATGTTGATGTATAGTACATGAGATGGGAAGACTGGTAGGATGAGGTACAGAGATTATGGGGTAGAGCGTGGAAAGATATGTTAAGGCTGTACAAAAAGAAAGGCATGTAGGCTAGAATGCTAGGATGCTCAACGAACCATACTTGGCCTCGTAAGGAAGGGGAAGGAATGAAACAATCAGCAATTCAAAGAGGCGAGGCGAATAGTGGGGGATCTCGAGTCTAATGCGTCTGTAATTGCGTCCATGGGGCAGGAGACAACAACCAAAGGTGAAAACAAAGACACACACACACGGAAAAAGAGAAAGGAGAAGAAATAAAAACTTATAGGTACAAGAGAAAGTGAAAGGTAAAAATGTACATACATAGGAATGACTTTTCTTTTTCACACAGGCACACAAACACACAAGAGCATCATTTAATGATGAAACTGAAACTGTCTCTCTCTTCTTTGTGTGTGTGTGTGTGTGTGTGTGTGCATGCGTTTCCCTTCAGTCTCCATGATTACATAGAATTTCAGTAGGTTGAACAAATGCCCTCAGAGATTGTAAGACAGTAGAGACACACACATTCTCTCTTTTTAAGGTAGAGAGGGTTAGGGAGCTGAGACATTCACTTTCCCTTCGTTATTACATGCTCCACGAGGCTTTTTACGAGATGCTCGTAAGAGAGGAGCAGAGGGAGAAAGTACATATGTGAGTAGGCCGAGTATTCTCCTGAAAAGTCCCGAAGAATATTGTCAAAATGAACGTCTTCACTGTCTTTTCTCCTTTCTCTTCCCATCCCTCTCTATCCCTACCAGTGTGGGTGTGCGTGTGTGTGTGGGTGTATTTGTATATACGAGGGTGGGTAACGGTTGTCACATAAGCTGGCTTGTAAAGGTACATGACCGAATGTTTGAATACATTATAATATCCCTTTTTCTTGGACTTTTCGAAACAAGGTAGACACACACTCGCACAAATGTACAGAGAAAGTGGAATGGTTACGAGAGAGAAAGAAGGAGAAAGAAAAATTCCGACAATGATGTACTTTGGAAGGAGATATCCTGTGTAAGGTCATACGAAATAGGATGGAAAGGGCAGGTAGGGCAGTATAAAATGGAATTTCTTCTCTCTCCTTTCCCTCCAAGTATAAATTATATATGACTCCAGGAGTCAGATGTGTACGGAAAAGGAGGGTATCCTGGTCTATACCCACACACACACACGAATCCACGAGGGTCTTATGTGTCAAGTCATGTTTTTTAATTTATGCAGATTGTAGACATAGCCTGAAACTTTCCAAAAAGTCTATTCTCTTCTCCACTTTCTCTTCCCTCTCTTTCTCTTCTCCACATTCAATTCCACATCCTAAATTCGCATTTATCATCAATTTACAGCTCCGTTTAGTCCAGGACAGACTCCGGCTATGTACACACACACACCACCACCACTAAGACACATCTTCACCAAACTCAGAGTACAGAGGTTTCAGTATCATATTCATAAGATGAAGATACATTACACACTGAGTACTGTACACTGAACAGTACTGTGTCTGTCTGCCTTGTAATATTATTACATATTGGATTATTCAAGAGACATTTAACACAGGACAGGGACAAGTGGAGCGGAGGGAAAGGAAGGAGGAAATGTATCAAACTAATTCCTTTACAATGTCTCTCTTTCCTACCTCCATCTAATATTTTAACCCCATACATCATATTCCGTAGTTAAAGTTACCAAAGGAAAAAAATACATTATTTCCTAGTATTTTTTGATGAAAACCACACCCAGATTCAACTTTTCAATTATGATAATAAAGTAAAACTAGACCATATCAAATATCCAAGTTCGTTCTCTTCTTCTGTCTGTCCCCATAAAATAATCAAATAAAGTGTTTTTTGTTTGAGAGGAGAGGATGACGGACGGTGACAACCTTTTGTCAAGAGCCTCTACCTCTCTCTCTCTCTCTCGTCTACTCTTGAACAAATCAGAGGAACATTCCTCCACCCGAATTCCTGTTTCATGAATCTCTATTGTCCTTTATTGTGATTGGATAAAGGCTATATCCACAACTATGTACATAGTTGAACATCACAAATAAACTATTTTGTTCAAAATTATACTCTCTCCCTCTCTCCAGACACACACACAAACAGGGGCACAACTATTGAGTAATATAATCTGACAATAGCTCACAAGTTTGTTTTGTCCCTTTTGTCCTTTATATTGGATTGACTTGTCGACTTCTCTCTTCCTCTCCCTCTCCCCTCCAAAGTGAAATTAAATGTGTCATCCCAAATGTGTGTACTTATATTCAATTTATATGTTTGCAGGGTAGCAAGGAAGGAGACTGGACACAGTGAATGACAATGGAAAGAGGAAGGAACCGTCTCCACAACCAACTTAGAGGACACTGGATGCATGGCCATCATCATAGAAGGATGTCTTCAAAAGAGAAAGCGAGGAGGATTAGGGTCGAGATTGGACTCATGGACGAGAGAGGCTATTATGTATAATGTAATGTGTTCTTTTACTACTACAGGGAGTTTACTACATACCACCACATACTCTCCTCTCAGAATGTAGCGAGAGATGACTACGTGGAGAAAGTGGGTGTGCATACGATGAAATTGCCAATTACAAGAACATCAAATGTACCACTGAGTATTTCATGTTGATTCGACCTGGAGCTATTTAATTCATTTATTCTCATTACCGTTTGCTCCCAGCTTCTATTCTCCTCCTCCCCTCCATCTCACCCTCCTCTCCGGCGTGATGCTACAATCACAATCTAATAACAAGTCAAACTCTTGGGTTATCAACCAAACTTCCGTTTACATCGTTTACGTGATATACCAAATGATAGGTTTGTATTCATTACACTACTACCATCTGTATCTACATACACTTCTCACATGATGCTTCAGCTACAAGAGATACACTCCAGTGTGCCACAATTTTGTTGGACAGAGAGGATGGAGACGAGATGGAGAGAGAGAGAGTTGTTCAAAATTAAATTAGTCACACAAATTCCCCGTTATTCAATTACAGAGCAACTCTCTCTCTCTCCCTCTCTTCTCATGGTTCGATAGCTGAGTGAGAGGAGGAGGAGGAGGAG
The DNA here is from genome assembly GCA_009870185.1 of Pygmarrhopalites habei. Lineage (NCBI taxonomy): Eukaryota > Metazoa > Arthropoda > Collembola > Symphypleona > Arrhopalitidae > Pygmarrhopalites > Pygmarrhopalites habei. Next base: position 18,325 of record WJFB01001963.1, read on the forward strand.
GGATGAATTTGGTGATGACATGACGGTTCAGACTTTACGTTTGGTGGAGATAATACTCGTCTCTTCTCTTCCCTCTCTCTGTATTATATTTTATTATAATATGTTTTTTGGAGGTATTAGAATTTAAGCCCAAAATGATGTGGCGTCTTTCTATATATAGTCACTCTATTGTCAGTCCTTCCAGCCCTTCTTTGTATCTATTTGACTGAATGTCTTTGTGAAAGGGATGAGCGTACACAACACACGCCAAAGAGAAAGAGGATCAGAACGTCACATTTCTATCAAATTTTGTCTTTGTACTTGTACCCCACGCCGCCTCACCGTTTGGCAAACTGTGCGTGTGTGTGAAAATCCTATATATCGGATAATTGGACAGAAAAAATGAGTATTTTGATGTCCCACATAAAAAATGGACCATATGGAAAGTGTCAGGCGAGATGTGTTTTTTTGACGGAATTATGAAAGTAGGATTGGAATGTAAAGCTGACGTGTTGACGGGTTGAATGTGTTCTTGTTAAACTTTTTATTTTGAGATGGGAATTTTTCTGGGAGTAAAATCCTCCGCTGGTATAAAAGTGGAACATTCCCAATTGACATCTCTCCCGAATGAATCATATTATATTGACAAGGATGATAATCAAAAAAATGAGAGTCGGTGTATGTGTGACGGGGTGGAAAACGATGCATCCTAAAGTTGTGACACATTCACTTGTGTTAATTTACATAATTGTCTGGTGTACTGTTGGAGGAGGACACACAAGTGAGGACAATTATGTGCAAACAAAGGAAAGGATACTTGTATAAGAATACACATATTATTATTATGATCCCATTGTAGGGGACACTTGAGGTGCTTCTTGTTGTGTTTTGCTGAATGAATTCTGCATTTTGAATTGTACCTGTTCTCACAGTACACACTCACTCACTCCGGAATAAAATCTGCTACATATAATGTAAACGTAAGGACGCTGTATACCTAATATTTATTTGTAAAATGAGTACAGGGTGTTCTCCACCGGGGAATGAGGATGAATGTGTGAAATACATATAGGGTGAGGGATTATTTGCGAAAATATTTTGATTTCTCAAGAAAAAATAAAATGCAATCAACACAGATATAAATATGTGTGCTAAATACTACATGAAACGTGATTACATGATCATTAAATGTGCAAAAGAATATTATGATGTGAATGATGAGGAAAATGTGGGTGTGCATGTGCGGAGGAGATGGAAAGAAGAACCAATATTATATCTATAATATAAGGAAAGAAATATATATATAAATAAATACCAAATAAATTATTATATTGTCACACACTCACTCTAAGAATATACTATATATGACACGAGAAGAAAGTAATTATATATTATATTGCACTACATATGCATATATATTCGATATAGTTTCCTTAAAAAGCAAATTTCCATATTCTGTTAAAATACGTGAAAAAAACATATATACCATTTGTAAACTATTCGTGCAATAAAAGCCTATATTCAACTAGTGTTTACATGAACGCAAATTTTTGGCAACCACCATCAACACAACTACCATCATCATCATCAGATTTAATATGCAAAAATAAAGTCACACTTGCAAATATTTATAGGTTTCTCATTACTTTCTCATCAACTTTTATTTCCCACTGACTTGTACTTTCACTCTCTCCCCCTCTTACATACCATCTGACCCATCAGATGTCAGGATCGATTTGGGTTTTTAATCAACTTTTCTATTTCCGACTGCCACGTCCAAAATTACACTTTGCTGGTTTACGTAAATACGTAATGTCACATTACGTAAACCAATATGATGGTAAAATCATTCCAAATAAGTTCAGTATAAAAGTAGTAGGAAAAAATATGCAAAAAATAATATCATGAGTATTTGATACGTAAAAATGAAGGATGAATGCTATCATGCCATGCCAAAGTTAGTCCACACGGTGGTCTAATTGGCTGATCCAAAGGAAGGGGGATTAAAGGGTGAAAGTATAGAAAGCGTGGTAAAATTTTCTTGAAATGCTCATAAATTATTTTGGAAAATAAAGCTTCCGCCGGAATGGGTGAGTATAAATAAAATTTATTTAACGAGCATTACCCCGTACAAAGCCACAGTCGTTGGATTCCCAGTAAACCAGAACCGGGGCACACAGACGCACACACATGGCTACAATATATTGAGTGGGATGTCAGACTAAAAAGCGGATCGGGAGAGAGAGGGAACAATAATGATCAAATGATGGCTGCACGCGAGCATTGTCCTGATCATGATACACACACTTTCTCCCTATGTCTTCCATAATGAAAATGGCATCATCAGCAAAAACCGGAGAGAATCCTTTTTAAGTAGTCGTTGGTGGTTTTGGAAATGAGTTTCACCTTCTGCACGCAAAAAATATTAGTTCACAAAACTAAACCATTTTCCCTGAGTCCTTAGTCTCTCCCGTCCTCTCTCTCCACTCTTTTGCTGGAATGAAAGAGTTGTTAATGAGCTGAATCCCAAGGCTATTCTATCCCCCACTATCCAATCCAAGGAAGAGGATGAGAGGAAGAGAGGGAGCGAGAGAGAAAGTCGACTTTCCAGGGAATGTGATGGAACGTGACTGGTTCATGTACTCTCAGAGACAGAAGAGTGTGTAAGAGAGGGAAAGAGAAGGAAAAGGGGCTGACCGCTAATACAATGTAATCATAACAACAGTCTTGCTGTGCAAACAAACAACGTAAGTACACCATGTGCTCATGACATACACTAACTTGATTCACTGACTTTTACTAATTTCACATTCCATTCTTTTCCCAACGAGAGAGAGAGAGAGATAAAAGAGAGAGAAGGAGAAGAATAGAGTACAAAACACAACCCACACAGTTCATTGTTTATGTTCCCAGACTAGACACGAACCCATTAACTTTCACCATATTAAATAACAGTTACAGGGAAAACTCTTTTCTCTTTTGGGCGTTGGGGAACTTTGAATCAAAGTCCCGTTGGTGAGGATTATTAAAAAAATCCCTTTTTTTACACAGTGAGTACACAAAGTTTAGTCAGTGCTGTCACGGAGTCACTATTTTGTTCACGACTGTGACTAAAATAATATTAATAATGAAGGGACGGGGAATAGGAAGATAAGGGGCCAATTTTTTCATATTTATCTGGTCCCATATTTCGAAGAATGGATGTTAATGAGTCACCTTATTTTCAATGCATTCCTATAAAAGGATGATTTAACAGTGGATTTTTTTAAAAAAACATTTTTACGGGAAAAGTATTTTCATTGTTGTCAGAAGAGGTGCTCTTGAGAGAGAGAGAGAGATATCATCAGGTATATTCATTTCGTTGTACGTGACAAAATGTAGACGAGGAGGTAGAATAGACAATATATTTTTATGAGAAAGTCAAGGTGGTCTCATAAAAAAATAGTGAAGGGCCCTTGAATGCCAGAATAGGGTATTTTATTTTGACAATTCTTCCCTTGAACCACCTACATCATTTGCTTGCATAAGAGATGAAAGAGTATGAATACTTTAGTCAATTTACTTTCCCTTTCTCTCTTCCTGTGTGTGTGTGTGTGACGAGTGTGTGACTGTCAAGATGGGTCGAAGGGGTAAAGAAAAAGAAACAGTGAGGATCGAATAAGGAGATGGAGTTCATGCGGAACAATTTTTGCGGAAGAATAGACACATTGAGGACTGATTGCGAGGATGACATGGATTTTTTGAATGATTTTCCACGGCACAGCTAGAAAGAAGAGGAGAGCTCAGAGCAATCATGAAGTGACTTGTTGTGTAGATAATAGAGATCTATATACATACATACATAGTGTGGGGAAGATCAATGGAGTGTACGTCCGACTCGTTCCTTCATCATCATCACTTCCTTGCCACAGCCACAGAAAAAGAAAGAACCACACACAAAAAAAGAGAAAGTACAGCATCCCAACTTTCCCTTTTGTATGCACGTAGAAACAGCGAGAGGGACTAATAATGAAGGGATAAAGATCCCTCTTTCATATGAAGGGAGGAGAAAATCTTTCTTAATAAGTCAGTATACACTCTAGGATGTCGGTGGAGGAGGAATCATATCAATGAGAGCAGGAAGGTAGAAACAATAGGTAAAACTCCACAAAACACCCACACACACAACTGTACACATTGGAGGGTAAACAGGAACTTACATAGTGAAAGGTGGTTGCCGACTTTCTCTATGAATAATACTCCACCTCCTCCTCTCTCTCTCCACTTATCATAAACTTATAGAGAAGCTGACAAACCAAGAGGTAGAATGAAGTTCAAGTCTGAAAAGGCCAAAGTCAATTTGGCTTATACCACACACACACACACCGACTCTCTCCTCCAAGTTCACAAGTGTACTTTAGTGAAGGAAAAAAGAACTCTTCTCTCTCTCTCTCTCTTTGCATTTTTCCACTCCCTCACTCTTCCTCTCCCTTTCTTTCTATCCTACCTACGCATCAAGTTCAACTTGAGATGGATTCTCTCTCTACATTTTAGATACTGGTAGTTTTATACACTGACTCTATATATACTTTCATTTTGCACGCATAGGAGACTCTCTTTCAGCTCTCCTCCTCTTCTTAGTACTATCTTCTTTCCCCGTCTCAGCCCTTTTTATATTGTAATTCAGTAAAGTTTTCATAGGGAATTGAATAACCTTTGCTGAGAAGATCCAATGGAGAAAAAAGGGTTCTCAAAATAAAGTTGCCCAGTACAGAACAGAACCAAACACACACACACATGTAGCCACTCTATCCTTGACTCTATCTCTATCGTTTATTTTGAAGCACGCATTTCTTCTGGCTCCACTTGAATGGTCGGGGAAAAGTTGAAGACAGCTTTGTGGATTAGAGTCAAGTGACTTGAGGTAGGGGAGATCCTTTCTCCTTTTTTCCCTCCCTTTTTTCCCTTCTATACGGACAATATGGTGGGTAAATAGTGCAATTTTATTATGTCTACAGTACATATTTCTTAGTGTACTATCTTCTGTGGTAATTTGGTTACCACCATTCCATCCCTCTTTCTTTCTTCTCCTCCTATAATCCGTGCTTTCTCTTGCGCGGTAATGAAGAAAAAAACTAATGAAGTACCTGAGATTTTTCACATCGCTCTAAATAGCCCCCCAACACCAAAGAGCCACACAAAAATAGGAGGGAAGAAAAATGATGGTTCACTTTCAAAATATTTCACTACACTAGTGTAAAGTATAGGTATAAATGTGTGTAGTGTATGAATCAAAATAATAATTAAATGCTCATGTTACGCCATGTTTTTCCCCTGGATTTCCGAATGGCGTGTTAACTTTTGAGCTTTCACCTCCCTCCCCATCCTCTTACAATTTTAGCTGGAGAATCCTATGTTCTTGTAGTTTTGACTGATCCAACATGGGACTTTACATACGTTCAACTTACCGTAAATGACCAATTAGAACCCGGGTGGGGCCGGTGAGGAGCATACCCTATGTATTTACATGTTAAAACATAGGGTATGCTCCT
>WJFB01001964.1:0-23832 GCA_009870185.1 Pygmarrhopalites habei
TCGTCATCAAACCCACTCACCGTGTACTTGCACTCACTCGCCACATCTGGATGTGGCTCGAAAGCCAAAATGGACTCGACTGTGTTCGAAGTACGCCATTTAAAGTACTACATTTTTTTAAATGAAAAATTAATTTGTGATCAAATAATTCTAGTAGATTTAAATTCAAAACTGTGACTTCGGCTTGGATGACCCCTTACCCTTTTGATGTATTTGGCTGATGTCTCTAGGTCCCGATCTCCAGGAGCTGAAGGAGGGAATTTCAAATTAAAATTGCGCTGATGAATTTTTTTAACAATTAGAAGCTACTCAAAAGAGTTTGCCAAAAATTGATATTTGTCTCAAAATTGTTTTTAATTTAATTAATTAGTAAAATTTAAATTATGGTTTTTAAAAAAAGACAAACCTGCGAGAAATCGGTGGAAAAAATCTTCCTCCTTCGTCTCCTCCCTGTCTTTATATTTAATTTTTTCCTGCTTCAGTAATTCTTTCAACTGAAATTGAAAAAAAATATTCTGTCTTCTCAGAATTCCGTTTAATTTAAGCAAAAATCAAAAACAAAATTATTTCGCTGCAATTTTTTATTAGCTTTTTCAGTTAGAGTGCAATAAAATGTGAAAGAAATATTTTCGACCTTGCTGACTTGTCGGGCATCATCGGATAAACCAGGATTATCCATTTCCGGTTTTCAGAATATTAAAATTTTAAATTAAAAACTAAAACTTTTTGACTGGGGGCTTTTTCTTGGGGAGGAGACGAGATATGGAGGACTAAAAAGTTAAATGTGTAAAATTGTAGTTAATGTATGTCATCCTACTATAATATAGAGTATTAATTGTTGTGACTGTTCATTGTTGAAAGTAGAAAGAATATAATATATTATTGTGGGGGCTGAACAAACAATCAAACTCCCCACATACACACACATAGTATTACAACGTGTATTAAATAGGTTTATGCCTGTGGGTGCATTTTCTCTTTTGACCTAAGAAACTTTTTAGTACGAAGACGTGACATTTTTCTTGGGCAGACAAATATTTCATTCTATCCAAAGCCCTTCAACCCCTTTGTCCCTTTCCCCGGTTTCCAGGCAAAGGGCAAGGGAGGGGGAGACTGAAGGCTCTTGATTTTATCTGTTGTCTGCCTTTTGTCCAATGCTAAAATATGATTTTCTCCACCGCATAGTCTGTCCACGTCACACCAAAATCCCATTCCATCTTTTCCTGCCAGATATTTATTAAATTTTTTTAAAAACCTTTGTCGAAAATCAAAAAAAAATTCTATCGTACGGAGAAAGAGGTGTTCAAACAAACATTTGGGGAACAGGGTAGAAAGTGTACCCACTATTAAGGATACTTCTCGACGAGAAGTTCTCGATGATTCTAGAACCATCCAGAAGTGAGAAATGAAAGGTTTTTACTAAGAGGAAAAGTACATTGTACTAGAAAATTAATGCTTGGAGAATTCAGCAATGGAGATGAAGAGGAGGAAAACAAAATTTATGACTTCCTGCATACAATGATGTACATTTTACGTTCATTATGAAATGACAAAATTTAGACATACTTATTTGCCATTATCTATTTATTGCAAAAAATAAGACACTCCGAGTAGTTAGAGTTGAATGAACTTCAAAATTACACACACGCACAACGTTGTCTGAAACCGCTAACACTGACTGTCGGAAAAAATTATGGATTGATGGAATTGATTCTGACCTTTCTGGACATTCTGGATTTTGCTGACCAGATTATTCGCTGACCAGATTGAGTCTGGATGTCCATAAGATGAGACGCAGGTGTGCATAAGCATGTATAACATATTAGCTGGGAGCTTGTGATTCGTAACCCTTTTTACTGGTGCCTAGTCAAACGTCATTTTTTAAGATTTTTTAAGTTTTTCCCCATCTTTTGAGAATTTTTAATCCTGTTTCTGACCGATTTTACCTTCTTGGAGTAATTGGTCCCTACTGGCATTATCATTGTCTTAAACATGCTTCTGCCCGTGTATAATAACTTGACACAACTACCCGCCAAACGCCAGGAAAATTCACCCACTAAACACTCGCCTGCTATCCCTAGGCATATAAGATACAAATAAAAAATGAAGCCTACATCCGACTCGTTAAAAGACAAAACCTTGAACTCCATCTCTCTCCCTTCTTTCTCCTCCATTACAAATCTGTTGTGCCTAACCCTCACAATCCCGCCATCCCGAATCCCATCCCATTTTTCCCATAGCCAGTAAATCCCACTTTCCACCATCCCTCCCATAATCCTCTTCAAGCTTTTCCTCCTTCTATAAATTAGCGAGTCAGCCACTCTCCAACTTTTGACTATACCAAAAGAGTCATCATCCAAAACTTTCCAGTTGTGTGCAAATTTTGTTTTTAAATTATCCCTCCTCATCCCATCTTCAATTATTTTCCAATAAAATCCAAATTCTTCTTTCTTCACGATGAGGACAGTCGGGATCTTTTGGACACTCCGAATTATTTTGGGCAACTCTCCTGCACAAGTCCGTCGACATTTATCCACAATTTTTAATCTTCTCACCAAATCCCTACAACTTTCCATATTCTGACAGCTCGACTTTACAAATGACACATTTTGACTGAACTGTGGACACTCCTCCTGACATAGTTGACCTTCATTAGAAACTTCTAGAGAGATTGGACTGGCAGTCAAAATGTCATGAATCCTTAGTCGAACTGGCATGTCAAATACGTATCCAATAATTTGTTCCATTTCTTCCCCCTCAAAAATGGAACAATTTCCATCAGAATTTACAAAATATATGGAAAATTCATTGCCCCTTCTAATATCCACAAATTGTCGTGAGTAGCGCCATCTAGTTGTGTAAGGGTAAGGAGCAGTGTACTCGGACTGCATCGTACATCTGAAGATAGTCATCAGAAAAAGAGTCACAAGAATCCAAAGAGACAGGATTAGTATCCAAATTTTATAGAATTTCCTTCCCTCCCTCGTCAATTTACGTTTGGCTAAAGCGGGATATTCAAAATTAGGTTGATCCATCAAAATCCGGTAGATTTCCCAAATGGTTTTTAGCCAAAAGCTGAAAAACTGTACCAGAAAATTTTTGACTCCCAAAAACGGGTCCCAGAATTCTGCTAGTCTGCAGAAAGATGTTCTATTTTCTCCGGCCAATTTCGACCAATTCGAATTAGGACATAATGTAGGAGCATAACAATAGACGGCGCACAATTCGAGCGAGCTGACAAGGATGAAGAAAGCTAGAGTTATCCACACGGACTTATGAAAGGGTTTGACATAATTCAGCAGAAATGGAGTCTCGTTGTAATCCACTCCATCAGCTGTAATAAATTTGAATCCTGTTTTTCCCACCCAAAAATGGGACCATGAAGCAAGGATTCCAGAATCTTCTTCTTTGAATTGAAAGTTTGGGTCATGATACTGGAGAATATTGCTGAAAGGAATGTAGGAAGTTGCATTGATTTCCATTAAATATGGGAATGCCAGATGAGGATCATGGATTGTTGAATTTAGAGGAGTAATAAACCAAATTTTAATTGCGTATTCAATGTTAAATCGATTCCTTCCTTGGAAAGGAGTTGGTAAAGGGTAAATAGTTGATGAGTCACATGACCAATCCAAATCCATGAGGAATCTTAGTCGTCGAGATTTATAATAAATTTGGTTTGTGTAACAATGGAAAGTTTCTACAATTTGTTTGGTGGGTTCAAATAGACGCGGGCATTTGACGAGATCTGAAGAACCATCCTTTGCTTTCATGACTAGCCAGGAATTTGTGATGGACAATCCATTTTTTGGTTGATTTCGATTTGACATGTCGAGAAGTGGGATTTTTAAAGCTTTCTGTTGTTGTAGTTGAATGAAAAAAATTGTTTCTGAATTTTCATGAGAATAGAAACTGACGCTGTAGACAAGGTCGTAATTAATAGTGGAGGCGTAACCGAGGAAAAGGTGAGGTAGACTTGATTTACGATGGGATTTTTCTTGCTCAAAGTAGAAAGATGGAGGGAACTCAAGTGGTTTGATATGTATGGGGTTATGATGGAAAGGGTCATTGGGTGTAAAATTAGAAAATTCCTGGATTCTCTGAAGAGAGGAAGGGATGGCAAGGCCAAGGAGGTAAATTTGAACGTAATCTTTCAAATATTTGACGTACTGCAATTTTTCCCCCCTTGGATGATGGGTTTGGGAAGAAGAGTTCTTCTGATGGTCATTCATTTTTGGGACTCCGGTTGTGTCATAACATATAATGAAGGATGGATGGAAATTGTGGGATGATGGTGGCGGGAAATATTTGAAGGAATGGGTGAAAGATTTGAAATGGAAGAGTGAAGAGGTGGAGAGAAATTTGTGGGAAATGTGGGAGATAAAGGAAGACAGGAAGATTCGTTCGTTCTCATCCAAATTGGATTTGAATTGGAATTGGGAAGACGGGCTTAACGAAAAGACGGAGGGAAGGTAGAGGGTAAATAGGAGCAAGAGTTGAGTGTGTATTTTAAACATTTGAAAGTAGCGCCTTATTTTATAGTGGATTTTCAAATGATTTGTCGTTTTTGAAATTCCGGGAAGAAAATAAAGCTGAATTGAAATTGAAGGACGGAATATTGTTGACAAAAGGGAAAAATGTTGATGTTGGTTAAATTATTCATAAAATGTTAACAGTGTCTCAGAATTGACATGCAGGTTTCAATACTTTTGATTGATGTACGAAACATGCATGCAATTTCTGCCTGTGGGAAAATATTTCGAATTTTAATTTTCGCCTAGATGAGTAGAAGTAGATATTCACGTGTTTTTGCTTGAAGAATTGCAGTAATTCCTAAGCTTAAATGAAGTGGAAATCTTGTATTTTATTTCTGATTTTACCTGGCATTCTAATTTAGAATTTCTAAAGAAATTATTCTGCAAATGGATTTATGAAAAAAAGAATTTTTACAAGGATGAACAGATTTTTCTGGAAGAAATGTTTGACGCTTAGATTTTTGTTTTTATTGCATAGGATATTGTGAGGATGGAATGACAAAAATGTTGAAGAATGGTGCGATTTCGGGTTTTCCTATTTCTTTCTTTGTAGTTGTTATTTTGTAGACTGGAGTAATTGTGGGGTGCACAAAAATCCTTTTTGTTGATTGTATAATTAAGATTAGAAGATTAAGATTTGTAGTAATTTGTTAAGTACAGTTCATAGTATGTATTGTTGTATAGTGTAGTGTATAATAGCAATGGCAAAGAGAGAGCTACAAGATTTGCTCGGTCAACTAAGGTCAACAAGGTTACAAAAAAAGTCATGCCTGTCCTCACCGGAGTGACTCAATCCGAATTTTTCAAGTACGTCTCCCGCCTTTTCGACTTTACCTACGAACAATCAAGCAAGGTCGACTGCTTTACAATACGTTCTTGTCAAGAGCAGACTAGGTACAAAGATGTGTGTGTCCCGCGTCCCGCGCGCGTGTGTGTGGAAGGGGAGAATGATAATAAAAATCGGATGACATTTTTATCAATCTTTTCGGGTAATTCGGGTTGAGTCATTACGGGGGGCAGACAATGATTTCTTTTTTCAATTAAAATAGCATCACAATATTGATCACAAAGTGGTATGTTACAATGATTGAATTTGATTGGATCAGTAGTACAGAGTAGAGTAGTAGACACACACACAACTCAGGATTGATTGGGTGAGAGTCCAAAAAATTAGTCCAATTTCTACTTAGCTTCATAGAGGCTAGAGTGAAAGTTGTGAAGGAAGGACGGGAAAGTGGAGAAATGGACAGAAAGGGAATTGGAGGAGAAAATAATGGAGAGGAGGTAGGCGGTAAATTTAAAATTATTTTTTTGTTGAAAAGATCACAACAATTTTGAACATTGAAATGACAATTTGGTATTTTGTACTCTGGATTGCGTATGACAAAGGTTTTTTTTCTCTTGATTTTCTAAATATTTTTTTTGTGATTGTCCTTTTTCCCTCGTTTCTTCTGACTGTGAATGAAGTGAAAAGTTTCTTGGATATTACTTTCGTGTGTTTACTTCTCTATTTTGGAGGAGGTCCAACTTCTCTTGCGTGATTTAGAGGGATCTGCTCGTCTGAACCACGACAACGTCGTCTCCACACTAAAAACACACACACACATAACAGTTAATTGACATAGAAAGTTCTTGGAATGAGGTCCGTTAATCTTATTGTTGGTGCGTGTGTGTGTGTGTGGAAGTGTAGATGGATGAAAGCGGAAATGTGTGTGAAGAACATCGTGGGAGGTGTGGATGGGAAGGGAAGTTGTGAGTCAAGTACAGTCAACTTGGGTGGCCCTTCAATGGGGAAAGAGGAATCTCGCCATCAGGGTTCTGCATCTCCCGGGAGAAATGAATTTCTAGTGCACAGTGAGAGAAACCGGAGAAATGGGAAAAACCGGGAGAAATGAAAAGGTACTGAAAAACATGACAGAAAAGTCACTGAAAAATCACTGAAGATCTCAAATTTTGACATTTTTGTTGCAATTTTACAAGCTTTGATAAATATTTCTGGACATTTCCAGTGATTTTTCAGTGTATTTTCATTTCTCTCATTTCTCCCGGTGAACACAGGTGGGAGAAACTGGGTATCTCCCATTTCTCCCAATCCCACTTTCTCCCTAACCCGGAACCCTGTACATATTAAATTTCTTGTTTGCCAATCTTTCCCATTGAAGGACCACCCAAGTTGACTGTACTTGACTTGCAGCTTCCCTTCCCAGACCTCCCACGATGTACCTCACACACACACACACCAGACCATTTTTTAACATGTTAACTAGGAACCAGTGACTGGTTCCTAGCCCTTTTTACTGGTTCCTAGCCCTTTTTACTGGTTCCTAGTGAAATGCCCAAAATAAAACTTCGGCCTTCTATATATATGCTACGAGCTCATATGGCCAGACAAGCATGTACAACAACAGCAGATAAAGGTTGTGAAGGGGCACATAATCCGTTCATCTCCTGGGGACGACGTCATAAAATTTCAAAACAGGCCCCCGTAGGTACATAATCTTTCAATGCCTTCGTTGTGTATTCTGAAGCCCTTCCTTCAAGTCAGCCTAAATTAAATTTTCCACGAACTGTCATGAGTCATCTATAAACGACTCCCGTCCACTCACAGCTGCATTCAGTCTCAGAACTGCATTTAAACACGGAGGATAGACTTGACTTCCTTGCTCCTAGTCGAGTCCCTTAGTATTTAGGAAAGACATTGGTGTACCTACTACTACGGCCATCCAATATGCCTGAGAAAGAGAGAACAGTGAACGAAAAAAATAAAAAGCTACAATTAGCAGGGGACAATTCAAAGCAGCTGAAGATGCATACGTTCTTCGCTAAGAAACCTCGTCTACAGTTACCAGATTTCGAGCTGAACAGCATGGATGCCATGCCAGAGTGCAGCCATTTAGCTACCTCGTCGCCTTCTACTGAACGCCCTCAACACGAAAAGGACACAACGGAGACCTCGAAGGATTCATTGACCCCACCCACAAAACCAACTGAAAATACTACAACTACAGGTTTCACACTTTTATACTAAATGTTCCGCTCGCGCTTTGCAAAGCCCAACTGTGAGTGACAGGGGTGGACAAACATGGTTGTCCACGTTCCATTCAAATGTGGTTCCGTTCAAATTAAAATCTTTGACAGTTCCGTTCAAATATAAATGGCGAGACGTTTCGTTCAGACGCCGTTCCGTTCAAACTAAAACTCCATTTCGTCCCCTGTCGCTTCGCATGCATATAATGCAATTTGAGGAACAGATTTTTAGATTCTCATTATTTCAAATTATGATTCAAACGTAATTTTCCTCCTGAGATTTCGTTCAAACTCATCAAAAAAGTTCGAACTTTCGTTCAGAAACATGGTCATTTGAACGGAACGTGTCTCTACCTTGGGTGTGGTTGTGAATATTTGCAATCCTGATATGTATACTACTTGTATATTTCAGAAGTAGCAAGCAAGACTGTGTCAGGAGAGAATCGGCCCTTAGTGCCGCAAGTAGACCACGTGATTGATGCGGACTCGGATGAGGAGGCGCCAAAGAGCAAGAGTAGGTGACAAAATTGCATGTGAAGGTTATGCCTGATTGTTGTACAGGAAAGCGTAGTATTTGTGTACCTCACTTCATAATTATGATGGTTTTGTGTAGAGCGGCAATCTGTGCTGTACTACGGATATCCACTGGATCCAAAACTGTTGGCGAAAAGACTTCCCTGGTTAATCCAGACACGCCCTAATGTGAATGGACGTCTGTTTGGGTATTGCTCGATTTGCGCCATTCACAATAAGGAGGCTCTTTCCCAGTCTACAAATGGCAGACTCCCTATTGCGTTTCCACCTGGCATTAGGTATTCAGGGGAACAGTACCTGAAAAGATTCGTCGACCACGACAAAAGTACAATGCACAAAAAAGCTGTGGAAGTCCAGAAATTAGCTGACAAATGGAACAGTAAGGAGGGTGGTGGTGACGACACCTGGCTGTCAAAATTAAAACAGCACAAGTATACCATCTGTGAGAAATTAGTTCGAATTATCGTTGTTGTGTACAACGACATGAAGATTGGAACTGTGAGTGCGCGTTCCTGGCCATCCAGGCATCTAGCTAGTATGCATGCTGATCTACAGGTACTGCGGTTTCAAAATTTGGCCACAGAGGGCTTACAAGAGTTTCAAAGTTTTTCACCGACCTCTAGTGACCTTATGTACTTGACACCCGGAAAGCACAGGGAAATGAGTGATCTGCTCGGAGAAATGGAAAAGAAGAAACTGGGAAAGTTGGTGGAATCGAGTCTCTCCATTGGAATTCAGATTGATGGATCCCAGGACCGGACGGCACTCGACGTTAAACACATCACTGCGCGGCTGTGGCTGCCAAATGGTGTCAAAACTGTTTTCATTGGAGTTTACGAGCCAAAACAAAAGGGTGCTAATGGATTGCTCGAAGCACTGGAAATGTCCTTTGCAAGCCTCGGCACCAAACTAAAAGTCGTTGGAGTGAAAATCACAAGTATCACAACGGATGGAGAAAATCAAAATAGGGGAAAAGACAAGGGTCTGTGGGTTTTACTAGAAGGCGTCCTAGGCAAGACCTTAATAAAAATATGGTGCAATTGTCACAGGTATGATTTCATGTTATGCAAACTCGTGGATGATCTCTTCTAGGCTCACTGAAATGTGTGCTAAAACGTGATTGTATCCAAAGGTCTGATCTTGTGTTCGAGGAGGTGCAGCAGGAAGTCCCTGAAGTTTGCTGGTGGAAAAACGAAGTAATGGAGGTTGCTTCCTACTTCCGGTCGGCTAAGTCTCGTTTGAAGGAGCTTAGGGCATTGGCGCGCGCGCCTGAGGGAGCCACGCCCACACAGTCGTCACTGGAGGCAGAAATGGAAATTCTGGACGATGAAGACAATGGTTCGGCGGAGCCCACGGAGAAGTCTGGTGAAAAAAAGTCTTTCTTCTTGGGCCCTTACAAGAGTTTTCCCCAACATCACGAGATTAGGATGGCAGAACACCTTCTCCGGTTAGTGGCATCCTTTCTCAGAAACTTAAAATATTGCAAAAATTTTTTTGAGTTCCAAATCAAGGAGAAGACCAAATACAAGAAAGCAGCCGTCCCATTTTTGCACAAGCTGCAGAACCAATACTCTATCCATCTAACATGTGTCATGGCAGACGTCCTCGGTGTTCTTCAAAAACTTCAAAAACAGTTCCAGGCCGAGACCTTGAAGATCACGCATGTCACGTCGCTGAAGCTGAAAGCCATGCTCCAGATCGAAAACATGAGACTCAGCGCCTATCCTGGCGGTGCAGAGGAAGAGTATTTGCTATCCAGGGGATTGCCTGTCCAAGTCAACAATCACAAGTTTCCCACTCACCCGATGGCAGATCCGGAGAAGATTGCTGGCAGTAAATTTGTGCCATACAAAAGAAACTTCAAGTTGGTTCGGCAAGAAATACTGACTGCAGTTTACTCCCACCTCGAGGCAAATTTGAAAGACGAGAAGATTGTCGAGGAACTGAAGAAGGTCGCAATAGCAACAACTGCAATCGACCTCCAGGCGGCGCTTAAGCCATTTCAGGAGACGTACAAAATCATCGACAAGTCTCAGAGCTATGACGAAGCCTTGACTCTGGAAGTTGATGGATTTCTCCCCATGAACATTGACTTCAAAGCCATTGCAGAAAATCCCACCAGATTCTCCGAGCTTTTCAAACTTCACATGGCTACAGAGTGCGCTGCACCACATAGCATGGGTGTGGAACGTGTAGTGTCAGCCTATAACAAGATCAAGACTGCTGATCGGTCATCAGTCGCAATTGAAACCATGAACGACAATCTACATGTCTCCATCAACGGTGTTGGCACTGCTCACTTTGACCCGATGCCAGTTGTAGTAGAATACTTGACCTCGAAGGAGCGTCGAATCTCAAATCCAGACCCAGAGATTTATGCGGAGCAGCCGTATGTGCACAAGTTTTTTAAGCCGAGGGCGTAATTTTTTATAAATTTATGTAGTATGTTTACAAATTTTGGTAATTAAGATAAATTAAACATCTCGGGGTTACAATTTGGGACATTATCAGACTGCTTTGACAGGGAGAATTTTATTCAACCCACTGGCATAAGTCACCAACGGCCAGAAAAACATAGTATTTAATTTCTTTGGTATGACAATTAAATGAGATCGGTGAACCCGAACCACTAATGTAATGTGCACCTATAGCGTTGGATCTAAGAGGCCACTGGAAATGCATAGAAGCTACAAAATTGATATGTTTTAAGCTATATGTCGTTTTTTCCCTTCTTGAGCAAAACATAGCCCTTTTTGGGAAAAAAGTGCCTTTTTTATTTAAATTGGTTCCTAGCCCTTTTTCCGTAAAAAATGCTCTGACACACACACACATTTCCCCCAATCATCCATCTACACTCCCACACACACACCCCACAATGGAACAAACAGCATTCAAATTTTGAATTTCAAAATAAAATTGAGGATGAAAAGATTGCAAAATTTTGCGTACGGATGACAAGCCAGTATCCGATGACACTCCAGAATACGAATGAGAGGACGATGACGCCGGTGTGGAGGAGGGGTCGTCTCCACTCGATGGTGTCCTCCGGAAGTGAGTCTTCCTTGGGCCTCAACGAGTATTGACCAGGTAAGGGAGGATCTATGTTGTACAATTGTCTGTCACATCACAACAAATTCAAATTATTTATCCGCTGTAAATCCTCACCCTATTAAAAAATAGGAATTTTTGCAAAAATAGTAAAAAAAATATGGGAAACTGACGCAGGGACTCGGTAGGCATGCTGAAGGTAGTCCAACTGTGTGATAACATTGTGAATGCCCAGTCCCTCGCATTTATAATGTCCACAGGAGTCAAGGGGGAAGTGTGACAGGGAAGGACAGGTATTTCCCGGATCGTTGTATCCCTCATCCGGCCTCTTCATCCACCGCGGGAATTTTGAAAGGGCGTACTGCTGCACTGTCACCATGCAAGTCCGTACTGTGTTATTGCTGCTATCTACAAATACCAATAATACACAATTATATGTTTTCTCCGAGAAAGTTCCAAGATTATCAAAAACGCGTCGAAATTTTCGACTCCAAAATCCTTCAAACGTTTTTTAAAATTTTGAATTCTCATCCAGACTGACCAGTTGACTGGAAACTGTTGTGGAGGATGAACAACATGTAGTTTTTGATACTCCAGTCGATTATGATGGTATGGTGTAAATTGAATACTGTTGCCATATACTCGTCCTCCCTTGAGTGCACTGAGGAAAATGGAGGCTGCTCTGGAACACCGGGAAGTTTGAACTGCAATTCCACACATTTTAAATTTCATTTCAAATTTCATTTTAAAAAATTAGTTCCAATCTAACTTAATTCAATTCAATATTTTGAGTTACAGTTTTAAAAACTTGAGAATTTTCTCCTTTTTTCTGTACCACCTTTAAATTTAAATTTTAAAATTCCCTCTTCTTTTCCTAACCTTAAAATACGAAGACTCAGTACAGGGTACAAAATCCTGTTCAAACTTCCACGGCTTCGTCGTGAGGAGGATAGCCTGGATGATGACAGGGTCAGATCCATCCTTTGCTAAATTATGACTGATGAGATCCGTCACTTCAACGTCGTACCTATCCTTGTCCTTGTCCGCCTCAAAAGGGGTCAAGTAAAGGGTCCTTGAGGAGTCAGTCAGATTTATATCATTCAGATCCTTCGCCGTTGTTGTCGTCGTCCTTGATGTTGTAGTCCTCTTTGTCCCCTTCTCATCATCCTGACTGGTGACCATGGGGTCAGGACACATTTGGTCATTCCTTATACTCATCACTGCAGAAAAAAAGAAACATCAAATTCGCAAAATTGCACAATCATTTTTTGCCAATGGTACAAATTTTGAATGAAATTTTCTGATTCCTGCTTTCACTCAAACTTTTGTAAGTAGTCAGTACAAAGTTTTTTTGCATCTCTCTCTCTCTTTCTATCACAGTGTGAGACACACACACAGGCACACTCACGTGAGGCACGCACGCACACGCACACACGACCACACACACACGACCACACACACATGTAGAACACACACGCACACACACGCATTTTGAACGACATTAGAATAATAATTGTTCTAATCCCTCGTCTAATTTTTTCTCGTCGTAACTCATCTGAAATTAAACCCGGGTATTATAGAAGATGAGAAAAATGTTACCCTTGTCCGCTCTCGTCCATCCTGTCGTCTGGAGGACCAGGAGGAGATACAGGAGGATACACTCAAGACACGCAGAGGAAGAAAGGATTTTTACTTGCATTTAGACAGGGAAAAAAATTGGGAGGGTAATAAATTTTTAAAAAACCGTCCCAATTAAGCCCTCACTTTGTAATGTTTTTTTTATTGCTCCTCCTCTCTCTTTTTTGCACACAACACGTCTCACACACGCACACACACTGTGTAGGGGAGAGTGTAAACAACTAGGCGGTAAAACCTGTTTGTGAAATCTTAATTTTTAAAATGGTGCACTAGATTTCTTTATTATATGTATCACATTTTAAAATGACACATTTAACTGTCTCTATCTTCCTACTTTCTCCATCCCTCTTTTTTTCCTGGGAGAAGAGGAAGAGAGAGAAAGTGGGGAAGTGAAAGTTGGGAGAAAGTGACTGAGTTTCAGCTGAAGAGAGGTAGAAAAGAGGGAATGGTTGGGCCATTGGCTTTGTAGGACGAGGAAAAGAGACTGCTGCGTACAAGGAAGGATAGAAAGCGAAAAGAGAGAGTGTGTGTGTGTGTCTGTTGAAATATCGATCTGCCCTAGACACTACTCTCCACTTCCTCCCTCTCTCTCTAGCCTACTCTCTGCTCTCTGGACGTCGTAAAAAACCCCGAGAACCCGTATATCTTCCCCGGGTTACGTCATTCCACACACACACACACATACACGTGGAGAGAGTGGAGTGTGTGTCTTACATACATCCTGCCCTATTATAGAAAGTCCGGACCCCGAACCCAGCACACACACACACAGGGAAGGGAACAGAAGCAGGAGAAAGCACCCTCCACACAATTTTCTTTCTATTCCCTTTCCCTTACAAATGGATGGGGAAAGCTTTCTCCAGAGACTCTCACTACCTTGAGTCTTTCAACACCCAAAGGCTCAGCTCCCCTCCTACCTAGCCTTTCTCCGTGCTTTCTCCATCCGTTTTCTTCTCCTCCTTTCTCCCTCTCTCCCTCTCGTTTCCATGCACCTTGTTGCTCCCGGCTTGGATCATGATATCATACACTGGATGATACACACACTCTCCAGTGGAGTGAGTGCTTTATCATATAATTGCACACACACACTACCTCTCTCTCTCCCTCTCGCTCCCTACCATACTACAAATATTGAGGAAATTTTGAAATTAGACAGAACCCTGGGAAGTGGGGCACATGCACACACAGCCAGCTAAGAGAGAGAAAAAAGAAAGAGAGATTTTGCTCTTCCTGTTCATGGAAAATTAAATTGAGCGTTCCCTCTCCCTGTGTGTGTGTGTATGAGAGAGTGGGTGTTTACACTCCAAATACAATACAAGCTGTAAGAGAGAGGGGGGAGGGAGCTAAAGAGGGAGGAAGAGAGAGAGAGATGGAACAGAAAGTAAGAGAGAAAGAGAGAGAGAGAGAATGGAAGAGAAAGTAAGAGAAAGTGAGAGAGGGAGAGGGAAAATGGATAGGACTAAAAAGGTGCAGTTAAATTGAAGTGGGATATTAAAGAAAGAGGATTGTGTGTGTGTGGGTTATCGTGTAATATTTGGAGTCAAATGGAGCTGTTATGGAGAGTGGATTGTGATGTGATTTGTATGGGAGGGACACAATGTGAAAATTCGGATGGAGTGGGATGGATAAATGGGAAAGAGACAAATGTACATAATGGAGGGGAAAGTGTGATGATAGACATTAGAATAATAATCATAAAAACGGGATTTCCAACGGCTTTTCTGTGATTTCCCTCAGATTTGGGGTTGAACATTGACGTTTCGGTGGGGATTGTGCTCTCTGTGCTCTGTGTACTTTGTGTGTGTGTGGCTGTTGCTGTGGCTGGGAAATATTATTTGTGGATTCATATGATTGCATGTATGTGCAGGAAGGATGAAGCCTTTTGAGTGGAGGAGGAGAGGTAGATTTGGATCGATTAAATTGAGTACAATGTACACAGCATCGTAAAATAGCCAAAGAGCAATACAACACGAAATTGGCAGTCTCGGGTGGCCAGAAGTGGCCGAAATGGTCCAGGAGAACAAAGAAGGTGGTCGAAATAGGAATTTTTGGCTGTTCAGCTCGTTATTTTCATCTTTATGATCGTTTCGACTTGACCACCTAATTTCGTTTTGGCCGGTCAAAATTCTGAGGTACACTAAAGAAGGGAGGAATTCGGATGAGGAAAATGATGAATGATGGAGGATTGACTAAAGGCCCTTTAGTGAAGGGGAAGAACCCTCAGGAGATGAGAGTGGAGACTGGAGGTGGAGGTGAAAATAAGGAGAAAGTTGAAATGATGAATTTATGTCATAATTTCCTTGGAGGTGGAAAATGAAGGAGTGAAAATATACGGCTGTGGAGGGAGAGAGAGAAAGCTTTCCCCTTTCTCTAACGGGAAGGGGAGAAATGATGAATTCAGAGAGAATTTTTATTTATTACATAAATTTTCTCTTGCCATTTTTTACCACAGTCTCCGTTATAAATCTTAGTTCGTTAGTCTTCGTGATATTTGGGTCAAAAGTTAAATGACACGTTTAATTAAATGTTGATGAAGATTCTTTATTAAAGAAGAGGAGGAGAGAAGAGGGAGAGGCTTTGAGAAATGGGGTCTGACATCATCAAAAGAGTTGAGGAGAAAGTGTTTGTGTGTGTGTGATCAGGGTGAAAAGGAATGTAAGGAGAGAGAGAGAGAGAAAGTGAAAGGACATTTTCATGTTCTGCTGCCAAGTCTTTGACCAAAAATTCCTGGGTCCCTGCCAGTGACAGGGACAGAGAAATTCGGAGAAATTTTGTTAAATTAATTGACAGGAGGGTAGAACACACGCACACACGCACGTTATTCCACAATAGCACAGTTTGTGGTTAAAAGGAGAGAAGGACCAAGGAATAAATAAGTTAAAATTGATTTGTGTACAAAAATCAAGTTTAAATTATTGAAAAGGGAATTTCAGTTTTCTACTTGGAAGAATTCAATCAGAATAACGAAATGAAGGAAGAAGCGAAGAGAAAAGAGTTCCACGAAATCAGAAATCTTTTGAGACTTTTTTCTCAAATCAGACGTAAAATCAAAGAGGGTCGGGTCACTAGGGAATCCGTGGATGGGATTTTTATTTGGGTGGAAGAAATTTGAATTAGAGAGAGCTACAGTTACAGTCATTTTTTCGAAACTATTAAATTAATTCAGTTCAAAAATCTGAAACTGCACTCGGCGGAGGATTAATTCGAATTAATTATTGTGTGTGTGTGTGTGTGTGTGTGTGTGTGCAAAATAATTTTGATCTGTCATAATCCCAGTTTGATCACAACACACGCTCACGTATCGTGACAGTCCACGTGATGAGAGAGAGGGTCAAAAACTTTATTTGAATAATCCCATCAGCTGATCTGGTCACCTGGATCAATTTATAATAAATTATTTATTGTATTTACGCAGAACAGTTTTCATTCCGTCCGCAAACAGGATTAAAAGTTGTTTGTAAAAAATTAAAATGGACAATTATTTACATTTTTTAAATCATTCGCTCAAGAGTTCAACACAAATAAAAACACAAAGTCTTTGTGACAAAGAGAAGAACCACACAGTCAACAATTTTGATTTATTGTGAGAGAAAGCCCCGGATTTAACTACAAGGGCTTAGCTCAAAGTATTGCGTAAAAACCCGTCCATGAAAAATATGACGGCGGATGGAAATATTTTTATCAGACAACAAAGCGGATTCCATTGTTGTGGTTCGAGACGATTATGCCATAATCATTATGAACACTTATGGAAACTATCACGCATTGGACTGCAATGGCAAAATTTTTAGTGACGACTCTGAGAGAGAGAGTCTCTCTGACGTTCATAAAAATGTATGCTTCGAACTTTGTTAAAACTTTTAAAATCACGGCCATGACTGATGACCATCAAATTACCAAAACAATTTCATTTTATTGACCGCTTGATTACAGTTCACCCATGATGAGAACTGAGAAGTGAGAACTGACGTCAAATTGTCCAGCAGATATTTTAATTTTTTAAATTTTGATGACGTTCTCATATTTTATACGGACGCAATCAAATTAAATCCTACTTTTTTGAATGGGGCAATTAACTCCTAAGCCCACACACAGTGTGTACGTGCGTGTGTGTGGTCCTTGTGTGTGAGTTGGAAATTGGTTAGATTGAATCACGTGACATTTAAAATTGTGACGTCATGCATATGGAAGCGTCTAGTTAAAAATTAGTTTGTTGCAATTCAGTTTACATATTTGAATTAAAAAATTAATTGGCTGAAATAAAAATATTATTGTGGATCATAAAAGGGATTTATTTTTATCAAGAGGAGGCGGCAAACTCAAATTAGGTGATAGTGCGTTGGGCAATGACAAGAATTTTTGGTATAAATAGTCCGGTGGTCGGTCCCATTTCAACACAACTCAGTTTTTGGTTTTTTTTCGGATCTAGAAGTAAAAAGAAAATTTGAAAAATGAAATTTTTCGTGAGCATTTTCACCTTGGCTCTTTTAGCCTTGGCTGATAGCGCCAGTCTTCATTACAAAACAGTTTCATCTTCATCTGTGAGTGGATCAGGAAAAATCCTGATTTCTACTATTCTGACACCGGAAGTAGAAGCTCCTCCTCAATTTTTGTTGCCTGGTGAAGTTGTGGCTGTCCCAGAGATCCGTCCTATTGACCGACCTGCTTCCATTGTGCTTCCTGGTAAAAATTGTCATTTAATTTTAGAACTGCTGAATTCCATTGCTCGAATTTAAAATTTAGTTTTCCATAAAAATCATATTTTGAATGGCACAGGAGTCGTGGATGTCCAACCAGAAGTGAGACCAATCCAGAAACCAAGCCCAATTGTGATGCCAGGAGTCGTCGACGAACAACCCCAGACCAGACCAGTTGTTCGACCAACTCCCATTTACCTTCCAGGTACGCACAATTGAACAATTTTACTGGAACTGCGCACAAAATGTTTCCAGAGAAAAAACGATACGCATTTTTTTGAAATTGTAAAATGTGAAACGTTTTAATTCTGACTGGTCAAGTTCCTAGGTTTGCCACGAACACCCCAAATTAATTGAGAATTACTAAATATTTTGTATTTATCTACTAGGAGTCGTTGATGTTGAGCCAGAAGTGAGACCAATCCAGAAACCAAGCCCAATTGTCATGCCAGGAGTTGTCGATGAACAACCCCAGACTAGACCAGTTGTTCGACCAATCCCAATCACTCTTCCAGGTAAAATAGTTTCATTCACTTTTGGATTTTATACACTTCAAAATTGGGTCACTACCATTACAGTAAAATTACTGGAGAAAATTTGAATTCCATTTAATCCTCTGTCAGAGAAACATCGGCGTGACACCGATGCACTCACAATTCAATTAGGTTTTACTAATATTATGAATTTTTTGATATTTCACAGGAGTCGTTGAACCTCAACCATCCATCCGACCACTTCCATCCATTCAACCACTCCCCTCAATTCAACCTCTTCCATCAATCCAACCCCTTCCATCCATCCAACCTCTTCCATCCATCCAACCTCTTCCATCAATCCGACCACTCCCAGTTGTGAGCCCGATTCAACCACCACCAGTCCACATCGCTCCAGTTCCGGTTCGACCCCTACCAGTCGTCCGACCAGTTGACCCAATTCAACCCCTTCCATCAATCCAACCTCTTCCATCCATTCAACCTCTTCCAGCCATTTCACCCCTTCCAGTAGTGAACCCAGCAGTCCAGCCACCACCAGTTCACATCGCACCAGTCCCGGTCCGACCCCTACCAGTCGTCCGACCAGTTGACCCAGTTCAACCTCTTCCATCAATTCAACCCCTTCCATCCATCCAACCCCTTCCAGTCGTAAGCCCAGTAGTCCAGCCACCACCAGTCCACATCGCTCCAGTCCCAGTCCGACCCCAACCAGTCGCCCGACCAGGATTCACCATGCCAAGCGCTGAGGAAATCGCTGCTTTGGACCAGGCTTACAAGAACAGCCAAATCATCAGATAAATATCTTCCAACCTACAAAAACCTTCTAATGGAACACCTTCGAGTTCCACTGGTTTTGATTTCCATTGGCTACGTCAAAACATTGTAGACTTTAGTGCGTACAATTTATGATGAATAAAATTTTTTGCAAAATAATTGTCCCCATCCACTAAGCATTTACTTTTTAACCCAACAATTTCCCGGCGGGAAACACTCCCTCTCTAAATTCAAACGTTCACGCTGTATTATTTTTAAAGGATTCCACTGGTGGAGTATAAAAAATTCCATTTTGGAAATGGTCACAATTCATTTAAATCTCCATCTGTAAAAATTTTCCCTTCCCCCCACATCAAAAAGATTTCCAATTTTCTTTTCAACTTTCTTTATACTACAAAAATTACAGTTTCCACTCTAATTTAATGAGCATCAAAGTCAATACTCTTTCCAATAAAAAGTTTTATCCTATTTTTCCTTATTTTTCCTCCACAAATTCTCCGAAAAACTCCAGGAAAAAAAGTTTTTTTTCTCCTGTAGTTTTTTACCCGTCTAGAGAAAAAAAAGAACTTTTTATGCAATTCCTCGTTTTTCTCCTCATTTTCTCTCTCTCTCTCTCTCTCTCTCTGTGACTCACACACACACACACTACTCTGCACACACACCCTTCCCACTAAAATATGAACCATGAAAGAGAGTCCTAAATTTACGTGGTGGTGGTCGTAGTGTGCAAACGACATTTCCCCGTCCGCTCTCTCTTTCCCTCTCCCTGTCTCTCTCTTAATATATTCTGTATTCGCGAATGTCTTTTTTACAGACTATGCAAAAAAAGGAATGCATAAAAGATTCAAAAAGGGAAGGGAAGGTAGGCTCAAATGTAGCCAACGCAGTCAAAGCACTCTCTCAAGTTTTTGCACACACGGAGCTGAGGTAGAAGGCACAGCGGGAGAGAGAGAAAAAGGGGGAAAGGGTGATGGGGTCTCTCTACTGTGTGTGTGCGTGTGTGGATCGTTGGGATTTTGAGGGAAGGAAGGGCAGTGTGGGATTGGGACGAAGGTTTGAAGCCTGAGAGAAGCTTCTGTCCTGTCAACCTTATGTCCCTCTCATCTTGGCTGTTTCGTCAATCTTTCATGAAGAAGGGACAGGATATTGTACTCCACCCAGAGCGTCCTTTCCTCCCCAATGGGAAAAGAAGAGGGAAGGAGAAGAGAAGGGAAGCGCTTTGTCAAGTACACCTTCCCACTCCCAGCTTTCGATTCCCCTTGCACTTTTTCGTCATGTCTCTCGTGATCTCTGACACATCCACCTTCAAAATAATACACGAGAATTTAATTCTCCCTTTCTCTCTCCCGAGACTCCAGCCAAACTGGAGAGTTCTTTTTAAATGGGTGAAGGACACACACATGATGAAAAATAATGTTTATTTTATTAAACTTTTATACTATTCCTCTCTTGCTAATATGTTGTGTGTGTGTGTGTGGGAAATTAAATAGCAAAATTCTATTTTTCACCTTTTATTTTCAAAATTCCATTGCAGGACAACTCGACAGGTTGGGAAAATTTTTTTTGGCAAAACATATTCTGCATTTATTATAGAAGTTTTTTAAAAAGAGGATTTATTGATTTTAGATATAATTGTTTGATTATTTTTGATGGAGCGGGGACTGCGTCTACGAGCATATCTGATGAATGTGTTTGTGTGTGTGAAATATGCAAAAAAGAATTTTTAATATACTTGACATTTATTTTTTGGGACAATAATTTTGACGGTGTTGAAGAGAGAGCATTCAGAAGGGTTAAGCAAGTGTAGTGTACGTGTGTGTGTGTGGTTTTTGAGCCGTTAAATTGTAGGTACATGAGATTATGGTGTGTGTGTATGTGTTGTGATATGTGTGCGGTGTGTGAATGGTCTTTGTCGCATTGTAATGCATACTGTATGAATGGGGAAAGTCTGATATTTTTCCAATACATTTTCCAAGAAAACAAAAAAAATGGGATTAAGATTTGTCCTGAAGCATTACAATGAACCTTCCTCAGCAAATATATATAAAATGTAAAGTTTACAATGTGAACCTTTGAGAGAGAGAGAGGACTTTGGAAAATCCATAATTCTCATGTCCGTTGGGACTCTCGTTGTTGTTACATTGACTTTGTCATTCTCTTTTTAAAAAATACATTGACACTCCTTGTACAATCGTGTAATTGCAATTAGTGTTGTTGCTTGTGGAGGTGTACGAATTCAAATTATTAATTAAAATTTCAATATTTAATTACTATCCGTTCTTCCACAATCACCTTCACGGAGGTAAGTTTACTACAATTATTTATTTTTTAATTCATTTTGTGTACCACACACACACACACACACACACAATAATTGGCAATTAAAATTCATAATATTTCTACAGGGAAAATGCCTCGTCGGAAAGCAGGTCGGAAAAGACCCCTGCAGGACAAAAATCCTGGACAAAAAATTGCTCGGATAGACCCAACAATTTCTGGTAATTTTCCACTTTGTATTTTTGCCGTTTTAAAACTTTAATTTAAAATCATTTAAAATTTTAAGAAATTGCAGAGGTGTTGCAAAAATGTTTTTGCCAATTTTAAAATTTAATCGTATTTTTTAAAAAAACAATTCCAGCTCCACCAGAGCCTTCTTCTTGTTGTGACGTCAAACTAGCCAGTCACTTCTCTTTGAAATCCAAAGGTTGTCCATCATGTCAACAACAATTTTCAAAATGGATTCTCCATGTCTTTGTCCAGCATCTTCAAAATTGTCATTGTGACGATCCAACACGTCCACGATGTCACATTGACATTCCACAAAATTTCCACTTTGACTCCTTCACTTCTTCTACTCCTTCTCGGATCGACCCCGAAAATTCGAAGACCCCTTCTTCACACTCTCCCTCCTCCACTACAAGTGACCCGAAAAAATTGGTTGTTCATGTCAAAGTTCACAATATGCCACCTCTGGTCCTCCATCGACTCCCTGAAGAAGGCTACCAAAAATGTGATAGTAAACTCGGAGAAGAACAACCAAAAGAAAATCTATTTCTGGACTCAGTCACGCCCACCCAGGATTCCCCGAACTTTCCTGAGGCGATACCAGCTAAAATTAAGAAAGCCCAGGGAAAACCCACCATTCTTCTCCCAACCGTTCTACTTCCAAGACTGTCTCGGGTGGACTATGAAAAATTTTATAATAAATACAAACAGAGTTTACAGATCAATCATTTCATCCCGTCTCCTCCTCCAGAATCCCAGCCAATCAAATCCAAAATTACGAAAATGTCCCCTAAAAATTGTGATCAAAATTCTTTGTCTAATGAACCAATTGTTGTATCTTCTGTGACCTCCCCGCCTGTCAAAAATGACGTTCCAGATGAAAAAACTTATCAAGGAATTCCAGACGACTCGTTTACCTTCGCTGTTCCCAAACCGGTTTTTGTGAGAACCCGGGTTAAAAGAAAATTTGTAGAGCCTTCTAATTCCAAAATAAAATTTAATATCCCATCGATTATAACCTCCATGACCCCAGTCTCTCAACCTCCTCGTCCCATGTCAAAGGTCAGGAGAAAGAAACCAATTCCATGTCCAGTTGTGGAATTACTGGATTTTGATGAGGAAATCGCAACTCAAGCTACAGTCATCATAAATCCGAAACCGGGTATTCAAAATCATTTGAAAAATTTTGTTTTAAAAAGAGGTGGTTCTGTCCAACCAAAGGACACGACCACAAGTCAACTCTCTGCTGCTGTGTGTGACATGGATTTTGACATGATTCCCACTACAATCCCTCAGAATGACAATTTTGATGACAAAATTCCGAAAACCATTCCAGTCAAGAAAGGTCAAGCCAAAAAAGATGATAGAA
Organism: Pygmarrhopalites habei; assembly: GCA_009870185.1. Taxonomy (NCBI): domain Eukaryota; kingdom Metazoa; phylum Arthropoda; class Collembola; order Symphypleona; family Arrhopalitidae; genus Pygmarrhopalites; species Pygmarrhopalites habei. The sequence continues at coordinate 22,622 of WJFB01001964.1, forward strand.
AGCAAATAAATAGAGAAAAGGGACAGGAGACAGGTCAAAAAATCAATGAATCCCAACATTCCCAACTTCCACAAATATCAATGACTATTCCTGTCCAATTAGATGAATTACTACCTCCTCCAGTTAATCAAGGTCAACAACAACAACATTTTTCAAACCCTTACAACAATTTTCTTCAGGGATCAGCCCTGGAGATTATGGAGTCCCTCGAAGCAGGTCTTATGGGTCAATCACAATTTAAAGGGATTTCATTGGAAAGTATCAGTCAATTTGACCTAGACTTGATTTTCGACTCTTACCCCCCCATGATTCAAAGGGAGGGTGACAAAACTTACATGTGCCTTTGAATTTTTTTTCATTTTCATTTTATAATTTTTTTAAAAAATGTATAATTTTGAAAAAAATTAGAAAAAAATTATTCTCCTTCTGGTTTAAATAACTGTCTATTTATCCAATGAAAAGACTTTAATATTTTTTTGTGTTCATGTTTATAAAGATAATTCTCATTTGTTAACATTTAATGCTAAATAAAAATAACAAAATGAAAAATAAAAACGTGGTCCATAAATCTTTATTGAAGATTTAAATGTATGTAGCATATGATGATGTCTTCGCTCACTCGTTAAGGAACACACTAATTCGAAATGCAAAATGGGCCCTGGCTTCCAACACAGGATAGAAATTCTTTTAGTTCACTATCCTACGTAAAAACATGTGTTGAATTCGAGAAAATTATTTATTTCAATTTTTGTCTACCCGAAACCCCGATACGGGCATTATCGGGAAAACGTACGATACAGCTGCACACTTTAAATATTTGTAGTCACGAACAGGCCGTCCGTTTTTTCATAACAGTTCAAAATTATGTTTCTACTTTCATTTTATTTTTAATCGTGTGTTTCATCTTCACCAAAAAATAAGCACGCAAAAAGGAGGACAATTTAATCAAATGTCTTCGTTTTTAGCATGAACTTATTAAATACTTTTTGTCCTATGTCTGGTTTAATGATGAGGAGTTTTTCAAAAAACCAATTTCAAAATATTTTTGCGTTACTAGAACTCCACTTAAAGCATTTGACAGTAAATATTGATGATAAGCAGCAGTTATATCATATTTAGGGATCATCGTGGGTGGAAAATCTGCCAAAGAGGTGTTCCCTTCACCGATCCGAGCAATTGGCCTTCACCAAACATTTTTGAGGATCCCCCCC
>WJFB01001965.1:0-23826 GCA_009870185.1 Pygmarrhopalites habei
TAGTGGGGTCCAGACAAGTCCGAAAAAAATTATTTTGGCGAGTGGTACCAAAAGTAAATCGGACCATACTTATTTATGGACCTGTTTACTTAACTATTTGTTCACTAGTAAGAGAATCGAAGTGAATTTTATTTCTTATGAATTAGTTGATGCCAAAGGAGATTTTCCCCAACCACTGCTTTTCGATCAAACTGTCGGGACTCGGAGAAGATACAAGAAATGATTGAATAGGAATTTGTGAGAGTAGTTGTATTTACAAGGTTCGTTAAATTATTATATTATTATTCGCCGCTGCGCTGTCTTTATTAACTTCCAGTGTAATATGTACATATAGTATAATAATCATAGACCCAGAAACTCAAATTGAGTTTAAACTAATAAATATCAGCGAGAATTGATTTTACAACACCAGACAATTTAAATAATACATGTACATGTGTATTAGCTTCACAGATACAATGTTAATTCTCAACCCCACATAAAAATGAGTCAAGCGTGACTGACATAATTTTGACTACCGGGGCAATCGGGACACATTCGCAAAAGCTGGACATGGGAGGGAGGAGAAGGGGAGTATAAAAACGTTGTGGACGAGAGTTGTGGGACTGAAATGTAATTTTAGGCTTTTTTCAGTACATCCGCTTGGCAGATGATTTCAGTGGAGTTGTGGCACCGAGATCATTAAGTTTAATCAAACCTCTCCCAGAAAAGCCAAAAGTTCGATTTGCCTTCTTCTCATGTTTTGTCAAAAAGTGGACTGCAATAAGGAACGCTCCGGGAAAGTCTAACGTGTTCTTTTCTATAAAATTCAAGTAACAGTTACATTCAATTACCTGATGAATGATATAAATCCATTTTTTTACTTTGGGATGAATTTTTGTCTATTTACCTCGCTTCACTTCAAATTTATTTGTTGTCTTGTTGACATCCACATATGACGAGTCTTCACAGTAATCAACACATTTTTTAATATAAAAACCAGTCTAGTCGATTATTGTTTATGCAGAGTTACCTTTTTTCAGACCATTGATCATTTCAGCCAATTCTTGTTCATCATACAAGGGAACTAATTCCGAGAGAATTGTACCCATAGCCGAAATCGGAATTGCCCCAATCCCCTTCACGTCTTGTTCTTTGAATAGTCTTTCTATCACTATGTTAAATATTTTCATACAAAATCCAATTATAAAATTAAAAATTATTCACATTTGTATCTAAAATTGTAAGATAATCTATAATTTAAATGTTCTTACGGCATTTTGACTCTCTTTTAATTTTGTCCTCCTGTATTTTAAAAATTTAAATGATTTTTCTTAGGTTGGAAACTTTTTGATTTTGTTTGTAAAAAATTTCCACTACAATTTGATTCTACAACAAATTTTAAAAAACTCTTTCTACAAAATAATGAGATATGAACCCAGTACCATGTCTCAAGTTGACCAAGATGATGACTCAAAATATATGGACTTTACAAATTCTGTGTGTGTGGGCGTCTCTGTTCCAGAATCCCCTTTATATTCTGTTGTCCCTAGATGAATTCTGAGAGTTTTGAACAAATTGACAAATTCCTAAATCTTCAGTTGAATATTTGCGACGATAGGATGGTATTCCTTCTACTTCTCAATAGACTTTTATTCCCAAAGAGTTCCCAGTAGTGTATCGTTTGGACCAAGAACAAATGGAAGACTGGAGTGAAAAACTGAAGGACCGAGAAATATAAAACCTTTCTCAACACTTGAAAACTTATGTATCTCAATAGCCCACACCATTTCTCTGAGAGTTCCCTCTTCATGGTTGTGTAAGACCCCCTGTCCATTTTCAATAACATTTTAAAATAATACAAGGAGCAGGGTATGATCCGGCTCCACACACACTGCCACAGTCAGGGATAGTATAGGGGAACGAGTGTGTGAAGTAATTTATATATTTTTATTATCCCTACCCATCCATAGACAAACACACACAACTTTGTGAATGTTGATGCTGTTAGAAATTAAGACGGTTCATTTAAACGCCACATAAATGCTGTTAATGTCAGACAAAGAATTTCATCACTGCCAAACTGCGGAGATGTGGGGTTGGTCCAATTTTATTAATGTTGTTCATCTTAAATTTCAACTCATCTACCCAACAGGACAGGGTAAAGCAACCCACCAATAAGGATAATACATTTTTTAGTGCATTTTCGTGCTACTTCCCCACATTTTCCGGGTAGAGAGAGAGAGAGAAGCGTGCCATGCTTCCGTCTTGTAATAAAGTAGTCTGCTTAGAATCCAAACCTTCGATGTAGTGATTGATTTAAAATTATGTAAGTAATATTGATTGTTTTTCCATGTCCCAAGTCAACATCACATGCGGAATTTTTTGGGGGAAAGAGAGGGGAGAAAATGTTGGTCCAATTTACCTGGTGGATTGATGAAAGAGGAAGTAAGTCTCGATAGTCCTTTTCTAATAAATTAACTCAGAATTTGTTTATTTCCTCTACTGACTTTCACAACGTAGGGAAGAAGCTCAAATTCCACAGAATTTCTATTACACCAGTCATGATGACGGAAGAGAGTCCAACGTCCCCTCATTCATGCGTGTGTACTGTGTGTGTTGCTTAACCTAATTAGTTTGTCAAGAATTGACTTGACAGTCAGATTTGTAAATATTTGTTCAAGGAATCAACATATGAGGAGGTCCCATTGCGTGTCCATGAGGGAGAGAGAGAGAGAAAGACTGCAAACTGAAGTAAAATACGAGTCAAGAATGCCGGAAGTTTCCTAGTATTTTGTGTTTTCTTTTTCTTGTTCATTCTCATCCTTCCTCTACTTGTCCTAGTCAAAAAATCAGAGCCGATCACTACCGCTCATCTATAAATCTAATTTGTTGATACACAAAAGGTGTTGTGTAGACGCAAAAGTATTTTTACTACCTCCTACTCATAACATGAAAATGATTTTTTCATTCACTAAATAAAATCCAACTTTCACCTGGTACTTGATGAAGGCTTTTTAAATAATATTTACGAAATTCACTACACAAAACCTATGATCGTTTGTCTGTCGTCTTTATTCCAAAGTCGGAATTCACCATGAAGTGCACTTGGCATTCTCTCCAATGTAATTGCAGATAAACAAAATTAAACTGGTTTTTAATGGTCCTATGAAGTGGTAGGCTAATGACCGAATGTATTTTTAATTTCAGTGTGCATTTTTCAGTTACTTTACTTCTTTTCTTCTGCTACTTTTGTCTTGAGGTGTCACATCCACATTTGCAGTGACCCACTCGAGGTGTGGTCACTCTTGGTTAGACCATAGCATGTATATAAGAAAGTAGTGCAGCTTAGACCCTGAAACCAACCCCACGTTTGCTCATTGGCGCTGCCGTCACTAGGAATCACAATACCCTTAAAGTGCCTTCGAAGGCACAAGCTTTTGTTATAGAGTCTAGTCTAGTTTGTGATTTAATTTAATTTTAAATGTACAATTAGTCAGTAAAGCCAGGCTGTTTCGTCTATTTTGTTGCACGAGACATTGGGGCAACAATGGACACATTTTCATAGCTACAAATTGTGCTAATATTTTATGCAACTTATACACATTCTTTTGCATGTAGGCATGTGTCGTTTTTACGTCTCCCTTTCTACTTAAGGGTCATATGAAGTATAGCCAATTTCCATTCTTGATTTGATATAAAGTAAAATTTTCCACTTGTTCATTCTCCAGCGACTCTCTTCCCCACAACCAGTTCCCCAAATGGGATTTGAAATTTGCATCTAGTTCTTGCACCAACACATCATCTTTTTCCAAATTTTAACTTTCTTATTTGTAGGTTCATAATTTTTTCTTTCTGCAGGTCTCTTTCTTGGTGGCTTTTTGTTAAAAGATAGAGATAAATGTTCATTTGAAAATATCGTTGGGACTGCGTCGTCACTTAATGTTAATTTTTCCCTCACAGGAAGAGGAACCACTTCTCCATTTATAATAATTGTTTGTTTATTTTTTATGATGAACTTTGGATCAAAATGTTTTTCACAAATTCTAAAGTTATTGGACGAAAAGTCAAACTCACGATCACAACGCTTCGGTATATTTCGAAGCCATAGTGCTTTGTCAGCACCTTTTGGGGCTTGAAACAAATGCCCCTTGAAACGCCCCGTGTTACAACTAAAGACGAAACAGCCTACCATTACTTACTAATTGTCTTTAAAATTTAATTAAATCATAAACTAAGATTGACTACACTAAGAAAACTATGTGCCTTTGAAAGGCACTTTAAGGGGACTGTGATTCCTAGAGACGACAGCGCTCGTGGTGGTTCTAGTTCCTCATTCAATAGGGACCGGGTTCGCCGTTCCTATTGAAAGGGATACAGACTACATAGCCCTGGTTAGACTCTTCTGTCCATTAAATCACCAAAAAGTTCCATGCCTGAAAATTCGTGGGTTTTGGTTATTAGACTTTGTCACCAGTTTTTAGGAGCCAGTCCAATATTCTTCTTTTGTAATATTATTTTTAATATTTGACACATCGCATTTCCCCATGTCATGTCATGTAATATTACGTTATATTTATTAGCAGAAGAATTATGGAGGGCAGATTCGACTCTGATTTTCTTTGATTATACACAATTTAATTTGTGCTGTTGATGCCAACATGATATTTATTGCATGTGTACATACTACTGTAGGCGACGAATCAGTTTGGAAAAATTAATTTTTATGTAAGGCACAGACTATTTTTGACACCTGGAATTCTAATGGAACATGAGGAGGAGATTATTTTCTAAAAATGCGATCATCATATTGTCTGGGTTAAATAACTGTTTAGCTATAAACCTGACCAAATTGTCAGTGAAAATTCTAAAAATAAAAAACTGTGACAAAAAAATGACTACTAGCAAAATTTTGTCATCTTAGACACCATCAAGGAATTCCATCTTAAAATTTATGTAAATCCACATCAAGTCCTTGAAATTTGAAACTGCATCGCAAAACCTTTCTCTAATGTCAAAAAATTCATGGCCAAGATCATGAACGGATTTCTTTCTTGAAAAGAAATCTCATAGGAAATGCAATTAAGGACTTCAAGTGTGCATTGGTCCGCAGTTGTGATCAACTAATCATACGAAAAAGTTTATGAAAACAGAGGGGATGGTGGAATTTGTCGGGGATTAGGTCATTATCTTGTCTTTGTTTATTAGGAACAGCTGAAAATATTATTCAATAGTGAAAGAGTGCTACTCTTCATGTGGGTTTTCATTGTAGCAGCATATATTTTAACACTTGTGTAATGTCAAATGCGAGATTTTGATTTGGACGAATAATTATTTTCACATTAATTGACCATCCCTCCCTACTCCCTTTCCCATTTGAAATAGTTTACTTTGATTTGTCCCCATATTTTACCCTGAACATATTAAACTGTTGTAAAAGGAGAGGGGCTGGTAAAATTGTAAATCTTCTGAGAGACTAGACGGGGATAATAGGTGAGGGGCAGTTTGCCAAATTTTACTTTAGTACATGTGGAATCCACATTGTGGATGATCCTCCTCACCGACAACTAACTTCATGTGTGATGACGAAGTTAGAGTTAACCTTCCTCTAATTTCCATTGTGCTTAATTAGGTGGAGACGACAAATTATTGAGACACGTGGTTCATTTTCCACTTTTCCGCATTTCCCACAACAACACACACTTAATACTATTAATAGTTAGTGCATTCACAAAAGATAAACGGAATAAACTGGAAATATTAATCAAGACAAGAAGGGACAGAATTACGTGCTTTAATTGACACAATCCCGTAAGACGACAATTAAAAACGTTGTCCTTTGTCCAGGGTGAAAATGAGTGTCACTGAAAAATGGATTTTTCGTCAATTGTGAGCTCAAAAGTAATTTTACTGTTTAGCAAAAAATGTGTGTACACATCTAGATAACCGGGGTTAGGATGAAAATTGTAATTTTGGTGACATTGACATTTGTCAATCTGAACGTTTAACGACCAGTCGTAAAAGTGAGCAAGTGGTACTTAATTTGTGCCAGTGTTCACTACAACAATAATTTCGAATAAAAAGATTCATTACACTTTACTTACGTGTGTAAAGTACTTAAAGAAGAAGACGCGTGCTGTCTTTGCCATGAATGTTATGTAACGATTGGGAATGCCAAAACGTGAGAAGAGTGTAAAATATTCTGAATAATGAACGTTTGAAAAAGAGTCTAGACTGGTACAGAAAGAGAATGGAATGTAATAAATAAATTCTATCCGATTACTACCAAAGATTGATGTCACATGCTACGTAAATAAATGTAATTGTCTCAAAAAGAAACAATCATATGTATGTACCAAAATCCATTTTATTGCTTTACATGATTTAAATTGTCTAACTTCCATAGTCCGAACAAGTCATTTATCAGAAAAGGGTCAACCTTGAAGGTGCACAAAATTGCTACCCGAATAAAATGGCAATGCTTGTAGTAGTAGTGTGTGTGAATAAGTCATTTGCTATATTAATAATAAATATTTCAAAATTGACAAGTGTGTGGAGTTTTCCATCTCCTGACCTAAAGTGACAAAAGGGGAACAAGACATTCATTCAAATGACCACCTTCGACAAATATGTACAACAAATTTAACAGTTATCCCCGTGACAGTTGTCACCGCGAGCGGTCTCTCCATTTACAGTATACTCAGGTAACGTGTGTGTGTGGAACCAAAAAAGAACATATCACAAATGATCACTGAATAGTGTGTACCATAATAATTAATTTAAAAATTTAAAATAGTACAATACAGAAGTGGAATATTATTATGAATCATGATGGATACTATAGCATAGTAGCTCTCTCGTCCTCAAATACTTAAATGTGAATTGTTTATCCCCCCGAAAAATCGGTGAACACTGACAGTGAAAGAGGAATAAAAGTTCAAAATGGAGAAAATTGCATTCATTTTTTAAAAAGAAAATTAAGTAGAGATAAACTATGACTGATGAGGATGAGATTGTTTCACGATACTCCTTGAGAACTCTTGTGACTTTATCCATGCCTCAAGATCGGCCGTCATTTCCCGTCTTTGTAGGCCAGGGAAAAATTCCGTGACATAATCTTCGATATTTATGACAGTACAAATTTTTGTGAAAGCCACAGCTCGAACAATCCCATCAGAAAGTGTGACCAAGCGCTGATCAAAGTATAAATATTTTTCATCCCACCACACGGGAGTTGTCACCACCTTTAAACACATACACACGATCAGTGAATTGGTGTAAATCGTCAATTAAACGTTCATAATTACTATTGACGGATTTACCTTGTAGGGAGAGAAAATTTTGAGTGAGAGTCTATAACGAATGGAGACTCCAAAAAATTCCCTCCCCTCTTCACAAATTCTTGCATCAAACCAGTCCGAAATCCGTAGTCCATCCTCCCAAAATCAAATTCACGGAGGTATCTCGCATTATTCTAAAAACATATACGTAAATATTTATGTTCCAGTTTTTTAGACGGTCATTTTAAACTACTTTGTATTCGAGAATACCTTACCATGTGATTGAGCATCATATCCACGTCCGATGTCATGCAAATCCCTGTCAGTCATATGGCATAACAAAATTATTGATCCATTTCATGTGAAGGTGAAAATATTACATATAGAAAATATCCACATAAGTATTTACCGTGTATAAAAGAAGGTTCCAAGAATTTAATCTTTTTGAAAATGTACTTGGAGCAGAAACAATGGGTAAAAACTCGGAGAAAATAATGAGTGTCGAAAAAATAATGAAGGATAAAGAAGAATGACAATACCAAGTAGAAATACATTTTTGTCCCTCCATTTAAAAATTTGTTGAGAGAGAGAGAAAGATTTTATTATGTGAGGCAAACGCCGGTGAAATAACACACAGTACACACACACGCAGGTACAACTGACTTTGAGCACTTTAATATCAGTCTTATCACTTTTTAACCAAAAATAGGACACATATCAAGTCCTACACTCCGAAAAATATGATTATCCGAAGAATTATCTTGTACTCCGAACCGGCAACCCGGATCTTTTAGATTTGACGCCGACTGGAAATCAATAAACTGAACGATGACTACCGAATGTTTTGCACTATATGTTCTACTATGAAAACAAAGACGAAAACACAATGGTGCGTGTACATTTAACTGGAGCTTTGATTGATAGAATCAGTTTGAAAATTTTAAGTTGTATTCTTTTGACAATGACAAGGTCAGTCTGTACATATGCTGAGATGGAGAAACTGTCTGTAAAACAGTCAGAAGAAGAAGATGTTTTACCCTCATTACGTAAAGTGTAAGTTTCTCAACCGTTAATAATTGCCCAGAACGTGCAGTGTTTCAAAACTTGTTTTTTAACGTTTCTCCATCCGATGGATAGGCTTTATGCATTTTACAGTTGATGATTCAAAGATCAGCAGTTCTCTTTCACAAGTTTAGTTGGGAAGATTTGCAGTGGAAGAAATTCGCAAAAGGTCGTCACCATTAAAAGAAAAATGAATTCAGTGTCTTGTTGACAATTTCCGGATTTTACCTGTACACACACAACATTACATAACTGAAGCAGAGGATGAAAAAGTGTCATATGATTAAGAACAGCGTCGGAGGATGAAGGCAACATGAAAATATTACATAGTCCATATTATTACTAGCGTATTGTGGACATGCAATGGGAATCCCATTATAATACATATGTTCTCATCCCATAAAATATGTACCAACATTCTAAAAATCCTTTTCTTTCCATCATTATTTTGGTGTGACAATGTGCATTTTTTACGAGACACAATTTCCTTGACCGCTTCGAGTCGCTCCTTTATAAAATCTACTAAAAATTTATTTTCGCCCCAAAACAAAAACTCGCAAATAATTTTATGGAAAGAAATAATTCCTTCCATACATGTTACGAATTGAATGAAGACTGGAGGGATCAAGAAAGATGCAATGAGTTTTTACACTTTACCATCAGCTGCTACAATAATTATGAAATTAATTTTCTGCGTCAATTATTAATAGTCTACATATTGTTGCAATAAAGCATTCTAAAACTAGCCAATATGTTAAGGACACGTCAAGAAATTAACCTGTAACATTTTACTGTCACATTACAGTCCAATTTAATTAACTTAATATGCACAAGTGTTGGGAGTGTGGCATTAGACCAGTATGGAACAATGATGTTGATCATGATCAATCTGTGACGTTTCTAAATTTAATAATGTGGAGTGAATGGATGGGAAAATGTAAAGCGTGTCCTTGTCTTCATCAATTCACAAATTGTGTGAGTTTGAGATTAGGAAGGAATTTGTTATTGTTGCGGAGTGTCTGGTCTGTGAGAGGAAAAGAAAGACAAATTGACAACATGAGCAAAAGGAACAATAGTTTAGTTGATGAGCCCTGAACTGTTGTGGCTTTTACATTTCTATTGTGGTTAGTCATTGTGAATGACAATACTTGCAAAATGGGCCAATTTTCTCATGATGCACCTCCCTCCTCCTCCTCCCAACAAAAATTCCTTCCTCCTCATCATACTACGAGTACTCTACACACACACACAGATACACACATGTAGGAAAGGCACTTTTGGCCAAAGTAGACAGTGAGTCACCATTAGGGTACTCTGACTGGTGACCACCAAAAAATTTGCATTGAAATTATTGTTTTGCATTTTCATTTTCCCATTGTCACTATATCCTGTGTGTGTGACTCTCTCATACTACTTTAGATACTATGGTTGTATGTTTAAAGTGGAAGGAATTTAAATCCTTTCACCAATTACTCCCCTCTTCAATCCTCCTCCTTCTCTCCTCTCGATCTCCTCCTCCCTCCATTTGACTCTATTGTCTGATTTTTGTGAATGCACTTTCAGAATCTCAAAATCAAAGTTTTAATCTTTGCAGTTAGGTATAGCGTGTTCTAAACCATAGGCTAGAAAATACACACTATACTACACACTATGTACACACACACGCCTTAAGAACCTCCTCTTTAGTTTTGTGGGGAGATAAGAGAGTAAAAGAGTTTGTACTCTCTCTCTCGCAGAGTTTTAGGCCCTCACCGTTCATTCACCAGCGAAAATCATAATACATATAATAATAATGTACAGGTAAATAAAATATGTTCATATTCTACAATACATTCATGTGTGTGAGTATAGTTGTCTCATAAATGTGTATAGACAGAGAGAGAGACTTTCTCATGTTAAGCAAAACAGAACGGAGAGAAGCCACAGGGAAGACGTTATGATAATATGGTGAGTACACACATACGTATAAAGTAAGTCAAGTTATTGGATATATGCATAGTTAGTTAATTGAGAACATAGGAAAAGCAGGTACTCTTTCTTGTACACAGAGAGAGACATGTATGTACTACTACTACACACACATTGTTATTATACAAGCTCCTTACCGTCCATCCAAGGAATTGTTGTCCTGTGTTGACGGACCGAAAGGAAGGGTTAAATTAAACCAGGGATTTATTTTTTGGAGACGAATTGAAACTATGAATAAGAAAATGATGTTGGGGAGTGGATCCGGGTGATTTGGAAATTTTTGAAAAATATGGGAAGGAAGACAACAATGAAAGAGTGACAATTGAAGGTTTGACGGTATGACCTCAAGAATGGAATTTGCCGTAGGCAAAATAGTTGGTTAGGTCTTCCTCTTTGATATTTCATTTCTTCTTTTCCTTCTCCCTGTGGACTTGTGAGTGGAGTGTGAGTGTGTGTGTTGTGCTGTGTTGTGTAGTGTAGTGTGTATTTTTCTGTCTCGTCCTTTTTTCAAGCATACGTCAAGATGGGTGAATTTTCACAGGTAATTTTAATTCAATTTTGTAATATTAATTTTTTGACAGGGAGAATCTCTACATTTTATTTTTCTTGTGTACCTTCGTTCTCATCTTGTTCTTGTCAAAATTTACAGGGTGAGAAAGTATGGTTTGAACCTCCTGGTTTGGGATACTCTGTCCCTGGAGTTGTCACCGAATTCCATCAATATGTAAGTTTATTTGAATTCTACAAACACACGCACTCACACGAGTGTCACTGGTCACAATGTAATATTTTATTTGTCAAGCCATATCTCATCTGTCTCATTTTGTGTGTGTAAATTTAGGCTGTCACAGGACAACACACCACAGATCGTCAAGGTGGGGTCGTCACAATTGAAACAGTGGAGGAGGAATGTTCAGGATCGGAACATAGTGACCAGGTCAATGGGGACAAGAAGAAGGGGACGAGTACGGTGAGTGTCAATTAATTTTCTAAAAAAAGATTCATTCTAGTGATAGAAATTGTGATTTGAAAGTTTTAACAATAAATAATTGTCTATTTAAAGTATATTGTGGAGGTGGGAGGAAGTAGTAACTTGAAAAGAAGATATTTTGAAGGGACTGTGGATGACATGGTCCAGTTAAAGTTAGTGTCAAATAATATTTTCCTTCTTTTTTTAAAAATACATGAAGCTAGGAGCTATTGTCATCAATGGTTTTTCTTGTTGAACTATAGTGATTTGTCAGACGAGTCAATCTTGTGGAATGTGAAACAACGCTATGATAATGGATCCATTTATGTATGTTAATTTTATATGCTAATTACATTTGTCATCATATAAAAAGGAAAAAGAATTGTTTTTAATCAGTGTGTGTGTGTGGACTTTCTAAATAATTATAGACGTACATTGGATCCATCCTATTGTCTGTAAATCCTTACAAAGAAGGAAAATTTGACATTTATGGATTGCCCTATGTTAAGAAATATGAGGGAAAAGTTATCGGGTCACAATTACCTCCGTGAGTCAAAATTGTTACTTAACTCCTTGAAATTTTCAGTTTATTCTGGAATGGAATGGTGGAAATCTTGAAATCCTGGATTCTTATTTCGTTTTTATTTGTATTTATGTAGGCATTTATTTGCCATGGGCTCCTCCGCGTACATTCGGATGGTGAAGGACAAGGAGCCACAGGTGGTTGTCATATCGGGGGAGTCGGGAAGTGGAAAGACTCGGAGCTCTGCCGTCTTTTTGCAGGTAAATACTAGTAATTAAGATTTGATTGAGACTCTCAATTTGGGACTTACACGAGTTTACTGTGTTTCAAAAGTGACATCATGATCTCTTGAAGTGGTTCGGGTGAAAATACTTTCTCCATAGTTTTAGATTGTACAATGAGCGAATCCGGGTGTTGTTGCTTCTGTATTGAAAGTTGTGTTTCTGGATTTTTTCAGTATTTTTGTCAAGCAAGTGGTAGATTTCTCCAGCCTGACTTGACTATCTATACGAATACACACAACGCACACAACAGGACTGGTGGAATGGAAGATAATGAACTTGGTCACAAGGATTCACATGGGTAAGACTCTTACTCTTTCCACTTTACTATTTTGACAGGAGGGAAAGCAACTTTCTCCAGCAACATGGGATAGAATGACACAAAGTGATTTTTTTGGAGGTTTCAAAATTAGTTGTTGTAGGCTGAATGAGTCATAAATATTAGAATAATACCGTGTCAAAAAAGGTTTATTTGTACTCAGCCTTTTTTGCAAAAAAGGAGGAATCAGACAAGAAGTAGTTTAATGCATTTTTACATGTGGTGTCATTGGTTTTTGAAACCTGTTATTGTTGAGGTAAAACTGGACTAGATTTTGTCTAAATCTAGATGCGATAACTGATTGTGAATTTGTAAAACTACTTTTACTTGTATCATTTCCAATATACTTCAATAGTGAAAACTTGTCTCATTGAAAATCAATAAAATTTTAAAATAAGACCACATTTTCCTATCCGGTTATGTGTTGCAACTCCACACTCACTTTTTATTACTATTTTGATTGAATTCAATTGGTTAATATTGATAATTTATTCATTTTTTATTACCTTGTTTTCAGTTATTTGTCACTGATGAACAAATCCAGTTCAAACTTGATCACAGAACAAATCCTTGAGGCTGGACCGTTACTCGAATCCTTTGGCAATGCCAAAACAATTAAAAATGACAACTCATCAAGTAAATAAAAAAATTCATTTTAATATATGTATGTCATATTATTAATAGTATTAAACATTGTCTATTTTTAATTTAAGGATTTGGAAAATATGTCCAACTATATTTTGAAGAGTGAGTAAAAACACAAGATATAATTTTAAAAACTTTTGCTAAAATTTAACTTAAAACTAAAACTATTGTTTTTATCGTTACAGTGGGAAAATCACGGGGGCCAAGATTAATGAGTACTTGTTGGAGAAATCCCGAATCGTGACACAAAATGTGGGGGAGAGGAATTACCATGTATTTTACGAAATGCTCCGAGGTTTGAGTAAAGACCTCAAAGAAAAGTATGGACTGGGGAGTGCAGAGAAATACTTTTACCTGAATCAGGGAGGAGCAACGAGTATCAGTGGAAAAGAAGATTTCCGGGATTTTAACGGTCTCCTCGGTTCCATGGAAATTCTTGGCCTCAGCTCGGAAGAAATTGACGCCGTTCTTCGGATCCTCGCTGCAGGTAACATCATTGCAAATTTTACATTGTAATGAATTTGTACATACAATAACTAACTGACCATGTTTGTTCATTTCAGTATTACACTTGGGAAACATTTACTTTCATCGTAAAACTATGAAACATGGTGTGGAAGGGGTTGAAATAGGCTCAGATGCTGAAATCCAATGGAGTTGTGAGTGAACTTAATTTATTTCAACTCCAAATGTAGAATTTATGATGGCTTCATTTGAAAAATGACATGAATGATATTAATAGGTCATCTACTTCATTTAAATCCGGACGGGATTCGTCGGGCTCTCATGTTCAAGACAACCGTAAGAGACTAAAAATTTGCAGAACTGAAATAATAAAATGAAACTGATTTTTCTTGACCAATCTTCATACCTAATTTGGAATTGTAGGAAGCTCGAGGGGAAAGAGTCATCACTCCACTGTCAATTGACCAGTCACTGGACAATCGTGATGCCATTGCCAAAGTTTTGTACTCAAATTTATTCACATGGCTTGTGGCCAGAGTGAATCGTATCGTATTTAATCCAAAATCCAAAAGCCCTGAAAGGATTTGTATTTTAGATATCTTTGGGTTTGAAGATTTCCAGGTAAACAAATATATTTCAACTCGCTTTAAACTGATTATTATTCAATGGGTATTTCACTGAAAAAACAAGGACCAAGGAAATAATTACGAATCATTTCTTTAGGAGAACAACAGTTTCGAACAACTCTGTATAAATTACGCAAATGAGACACTTCAACATCATTTGAATCGTCACCTGTTCAAACTGGAACAAATGGAGTACAGTAAAGAGAAGATTGAGTGGGAATTCATCATGTACGAAGACAATAGTTCCGTCCTGAGTCTTCTAGGCAAGAAACCAGTCGGGATTCTCCATCTTCTTGATGATGAGTCCAATTTTCCCAAAGGAACTGTGAGTATCTAACACTATCTACCTATCTACCTAAATACGTATGATCCAAAGCAAAAAATAATTTCAAAAATTAAATAATAGGATGTCAGCTTTTTGGAGAAGTCCCATTATAACCACGCACTGAACGAGTATTATTTGAGGCCACGGATTGGCTGTAACGAATTCGGAGTTAAACACTATGCCGGTTCGGTATTTTACAATGTAGAAGGATTTCTGGAGAAGAATAGGGACACACTCCGTGCGGATGTTATGCAACTATTGTCTTCCAGTTCTTCACAGGTTCGACCCCATTTAAATTGACACACACACTCTCCTGACGAATGAATGTTTGTCAATTAACAATGTAACATTTTACAACAGATAATTTCAAGAATGTTCAAAAGTAATACGACAACGAGGAATGCCAATTTGAAAAATCGGTTCATCACAATGAAACCCCGGGCCCCAACCGTCTCTGCCCGTTTCAGTGACTCATTAGGAAATTTATTGGAATCCATGGGTAAATGTTATCCATGGTTTGTCCGATGTATCAAACCCAATCACATGAAAATGGCTGACTGCTTCGACGTGTGTAAGTACTTGTTGGTTTTTGAAGAAGGTTATTATAGCGTTAATTAGTTTTATAACAGCAGCTATAGTGTAGTAAAGACAACTGATACTTCATACATAAAAATGAGAAATCAATGAAACTATAATATATGAAGTAGAAGGCTCATCAACTTCCAGGACTTTATTATTCGCCATTTCGACTGTTTCAATCGTCTTTTTGGTACACAGAAATCTACAAAGAAATAATAATGACGTAATTAGAAAACTAAACCAAAACAATGGAAATCTTTACACCATGAAATTAAATTCCTAATAAATATTGATAACTGTACTTACCTTGCTTAGTTACCATCCAATCCACGAAAACAACTTGCTAAATTATTTCTCTAATTTGTTTCGTTCTTTTTGTCTTACAGCTTTGGTTCAACAACAGCTAAAGTATACTGGTGTATTGGAAACAATTCGTATACGAAAACATGGCTACCCCTACAGACTCACTTACAATCAATTTGCAAAAACTTACAAGTGTTTGTTAAAGTCAAATTATCACAATGCAAATGATTTGGACATGACAAGAGAAATCCTTTCAAATTTCTCCAATAAAAATTTCCAATTTGGTACACACAAAATCTTTGTCCGGACTTCCCTGGAAGAAGAGTTGGAGATGAGGCGAAGTCAACTTCATAATGAGGCAGCCATCACAATCCAGTCTAATGTCCGAGGATTCTTGGCTAGAAAGAGGTTCCGAAAGGAAATCCGGGCAATTGTTCTTATCCAAAGTTTTGCTCGAATGTTGGTGGCTAGAGGAGAATATCAAAGACTTAGAGGAGCGACGACTGTCCTTCAAAAGTACTGGAGAGGTGTCAAAGGGAGGAGAAGAGCCCGGGTCGTCCGGGAAGACAGGGCTAGAGCTGTGGAGAGTCGGAATCGTGTCATGACTAGTGGAGCTGTTGGTCACTTGGAGATTCCGGGTAAATAAATAAAATCTTGTCATTTTATTTCAATAGTTTTTTGTGAAATTCATTTTTTTAAACTTGAACTTTCTTTTTTTTTTAAAATAAATTACAGCCCAACTTGCATTTAGTCTTCATCGACTGGCAGACACTCCACGTCAACCCAAAGAAAATAATGTCATCAAAGTTTCTCAGTCAAATATTACCACATCAATGGGGAAAAAATCCTCTCCAGCCAAAAAGATTGAGCATAATGACCAACCAAAATTTTTATTTGCTCCGTTGGGTCATCGGCGTGAACCCATTTCTGCCCCCTTCCTGAAAGACTCTCCAGCAGACGAGTCCCTGGCCATGTTTAAACTAATCTTGAGATTTATGAATGAGTCGAATACAAATGAGGATAGGGATCTCCTCATTCAGAATTATATAATCAAAAAATGTTTGGATAACCCAAGTCTGAGGGATGAAATTATTATTCAGTTAATGAATCAAACTTATACTCAGGACAAAGTTCAACGTGACAAAATCCTCCTTCTCCTCGGCAACTGCCTCTCTGTCTTCCCTCCCAGTGAACGACTGTATAATTATGTATTTAATTTCATTGCCAAGTTGGACTCACCCTTGTCCAATCAATTATTGTCCAAATTGAAGGATTGTCGACTAAACTCGGCTCGACTCAATGCTCCGTGCTACTTGGAGGGTAAATGTTTGAGATTAAAGTGTGACGCGTGCTTTAATGTTAATCTATCCCAATTACTCGGAGATGTCAATGTTGGTGGGGTCGGGAGTTGGGACACTTGCTCTGAAGTCGGTGGATGGGTATGGGATGGCTACACTGGAGAATCTGTCAGTAATTCTATTGGGACGGGGATTGGGTGGGGCCTTGATGTTGTTTGGGCTGTTGCTAAAGGTAAAAACATTACTTTGACATTGAACTTTAGTTATGAGCAGACAAAAAGAAACTGAAAAATAATTGTATTTTGTTTTAAAAAACAGACGGTCGAGTGGATGAGCTTTACTCTGGTGGTTATCTTCAAGATTACTTTTCTTATTTGGAGGTAGGTCAAACTATAGTTTTTATACAAGAATATTCCATGAGGAATATGACTAAAATTATTTCATTTGGGATTTTTAAGGATGAAGATGCCAAGAGTCCAATGGGTAAGTTCCAGTTCCACTGGTATATTTATTAAATTTGAAATACATTAAACGTTGACAAAAATGATATTTCGGAAATAAGTAATGAGGAAAGTGTATAAAGTATGCTACATTTTGTAATGTAAATAACTGGGTAGTACATTTTGTAATCTAGCCATGTCATTGACAACTATAATCGAGTAGTTAACTAGTAATATACTAGACACATACTATCAAAAAATTGCATCATTATTTTGAAGGGGAAAACTTGAGAGGATCTTCATTCCAGTCATATTCAATTCCAAATTCAACTTTAAGCAGGACAATGAAGAAGTTGACCATCTTGTCAAATTGAAGTTGAGTATAGTGTCTCGTAATAATATATCGGTTAAGCAATTTTATAGGCTTATCAGGCATATTCTTCACATCAAGATCCTTCCATTTGTTTTGATTGAATTGATTCGTAGCACCAGTGAAAGGAGGAACAAAATTCTTGAAAGACAAACCATTCAGTTGAGCCAAGAGAAAGGCATTTTGTAGAATACTCTCATACATTAAAAGAACATCATCATCATCCACTGGTACATAACACAACACACAGCTGAACTCTTTGAGAGCAGATTTATTTTGCTTATAAATAACTAGAGCTGTTGTTTGATTTTCTTGATGACGTCTTGGTTTGTCGTCTGTTGTTGACCCAACTGAGACCTACAAAACAGAATTTAGTACATTTTACTATCAGTATTTTAATCTTAATTAATTATGTGTGTACACATAATTATATAGAGGATAGCAACGTACCAAAATGTAATCATCAGCTTCAATACCATATAGATAAATGAGACCCTTTCGATTCTTTTTAATGACTTTCTTCCCTTCCTTCGCATCTGGTTGTACATAAAGTAATGGAGTTCCTTTTTTATCTGTCTCAGTCCAAATTAATTGTGCTCCTCTATTCTTCAAATGAGACTCAAGACAAGTGAGAGAAGCATACTCAAGCCCTGGTCTTAGTTTCATCTGAGGAATCAGCATCTCAGTTTGAATACCCTGTCCCTCATGAGAATTCAATTTGACATTTGACAAAATATCAGCAAGCTGAAATAAAACAATATTAGTTGACACGTAAGTATGTGTATACATTTGAGAGAGAGAGAGTCACACACATTTAATAAAAATAGTCAGTGCTTACATTATACATATTTATCTCTCTTGCTGGAATTGATGTCCATTTGTTATTTGCACTCAATCCAAATTCTAGGGGTTGTTTGTCTTCGATTTTGACAAGACGAAAACCTTCTTCGAGGGTTCGATCAACTTTGATCTGTTTTAGTTCCACACGAAGGACTTGTTGAAGTCCATTCAATGCTATAATCAGCGGATCATCCAGTCTAAATTTCACAAGAGCATTAGCTAAAACTCTCTTTTTTGTCTCAGTAAACTTCATTGCCCGAACAATGAGTGCTCCCATTTCAGCATCCTCAGGGAAGAGACATGGAATATTGATGGTTGTCAAATCCTGAAATCTTGCATAGCCCCCTTCAAGGGTACATTCTGGTGGTTTCTCATTAGTAGATTTGTTCAATTTTCCAAGTGCAACCTTCTTGCATCGTTGACAATCAGACTGCATCTGAAACTTTTCACTCCAGATTGGGACGCATTCATTCAATAATTGAGGGACACCTTTGCATGGACATTCTGCTGTTGTCACATTTCTATTACATGGATGACATATCTTATCATCGTGAAATTGCATTTTTTTGTCCCTACATCCACACCCTACACAAGCTTTGTCAACAGGTCGGAGCTGTAATAATAATTAAAACATTGCAATAAGTGTGGTTGCACATTAACAATAGAGAAAGAAAGAACAAGTTTACTAAAAAGTAACAACTCACCTCAGTAATTTTTTTCTGTTTGTTGTCTCTCCCGTCCTTCAGTGGATAAAAAGTCGTGTAACAATTGCGTCTCTCTCTCTCTTTCGGAACAAATTTTTCACCAAAATCCTACAATATAAATATTGTACATACATTTTATAATATACATTGGTCATTTAAAAGTCATCATTTCTCTCCTGCATGTCTCAAAAATAAAGAGTACGAATAATACTTACATCGAAATATTCCCAGTACAAAGTATCCAACTCAGCTCGTCTCTCTTCCTTCGATTTGACAGGTTTATCTAAAGATGAGGATGAACAAGGCTGGTCAGTGTCCACCTCTTCAACATTGTCCATTTTAGGCTTGTTATCTCCTCTTTTCGACATCTTGTAAGAAAACAATAATGACGTAATTAGGAAACAAAAAGAAATGAAAATTGTCACATTTCAAAATATAATGCAGATGATAAAAATGATTATTTAAATGTACTTACCTCGATTAATCACGACCTGAACCAACAAAATCAAAATATTCCAAAACACAAATCAAGAAATCTCTGAGTTCTAACAAGAGTGAATTGCGACTCCCAACCGTTGCGTTGTGTTGCGAACAGCTCCCCCCTCCCCCCTCTCGTGTTACATGTTCAGACATGATTTTTCCTGTCTCAGCTTGTACAACGTTTTGTGCTTTTTTATACGTTACAAATTACTAAACTCATTTCCTTTCTTTACTTACAATGCAAGAATTTTTTGTCTGGATGTCACGATTCATGTTGTAAATTATTTTCTGTTCATTATGTATTTATGTTTATTAAAAGAAAGTAATTTGTAAATTATGATTTCTGTCCATTTATATAGGCTCCAATATGTTTCAATCATTCAAGTATCTTAGTCGTCCTCAAGTCCCTCCTCCACAGCCACCGGAACCTCAACCATCACCTTCAAAACGACAAACCGACATGAAAAGTACAAGAAGTCTTGAGAATCTTCTCAGTATGAAGAGTTACTTGAGTGCTTCCAAATTAAACGAGAGGTACAATAACCTCAGTATTGACAATCTAGTATTCGACGACTATGAAA
This sequence comes from Pygmarrhopalites habei, assembly GCA_009870185.1. Lineage (NCBI taxonomy): Eukaryota > Metazoa > Arthropoda > Collembola > Symphypleona > Arrhopalitidae > Pygmarrhopalites > Pygmarrhopalites habei. The sequence goes on from WJFB01001965.1 coordinate 20,039, forward strand.
TTAGACCAGAAATCAAAGAGTCTCCAAGAAGAGAAATGATGTCAAGGTAAAAAGCTTGTCCTCCCGTCATTTCTTTATAAATTTATCCATTCATTCTGATCCTATTTTTAATATGATTATGATTGATGACACAGTTATCCAAATGAGGCTGGTCCATCCAATCAGCAGCAGATAGAGGAGGAAGAAGAAGATTTCTATGAAGTGGAAAAAATTAAAAATAAACGGTCTGGACCTCCAAGATTTATCAAGGCCAGTTCCGCAGCCAGTAAGAAGTCTTCAATTGCCGGGTCTTACAGTTCTCGACATTACATTGAAAAGACATCAGACGGGGTCAAGTCATCTGCACTGTCGGATACTTCTGAGGCTCCATCACTGGCTTCACATGTTCGAAGGGGTCAGTTAAAAAGCCTTTATCATATTCATTCATAGATCATGTTTGTATTGTTACTAATTGTCGTTTTCTTAAAATAACAGTTCGAGTGCCAAGCCAAGCTAGTGATGTGGATCAATTTTTAGATGACCTGTTCTCACCTGTCCTTGATGATGGTGGGATGGATGACATGAGTGAAATTAGAAGTATTGTCCATTCCATCAAGTGAATACATTGATAACCTAATTTAGAGGAGGGATCAAATTTTATACTTTTAGAAAATGTATTCCAATATCAGATAAGTAGCAAAATTTTTTTGAAAGACAAGGACAAACAGAATATGAGCTGCTTCTAACTGTCCACGTATACTGCTCAACGTTTATCTAGTACCTAAATATTATTCATACACATCCATGTAAACCTGCCGCTAGTAACAAATTTGACTTTTTAAAAAATATATATTATGTACGTACAACAAAATGTTTTTACAGGTTTTTGTTGGTCAAGTGGCCAATGTTTTCAATAGTCACAAATACACACACAAACACATACAACGAGAAATCTGTCTTGACAATCATAAAATATTTACTTGAGTTTACGCTCACTGCTGAAATGGTGAGACCACTTTAAATTATAAGATGAATACATACAAAGAAAAAAGAAAGCAATCAGCAACCAAGCAACGACCTTAGATTAATATGTACTATTTTAAATATTTTCATATAAATGAGGTGGTAATTTCACTATATTTATACACTCTGTCCGATGCCAAATATATTTGAACTGGGTTGTGCTACAATATACGTATTTAAGAATTATAGCAACTAGTATAGAAAGTATTTATAAATTATATACTACTTTTACTTAAATATCAATATGTATTTAGTAATTATAATATTTGACCATGATTACACTGTAATAATACACACATTGTAGTGTATGTCATGAAATAAAATGAAGAGTTTCTTATGAATAAATGTGAGTGACTCGCAAACTTTATTTCTCATGAGAGACTTTCTCCACTCTCACCTCCTGAGTGAAAGCTTTCACCTCGTCCTTGTTTTTAATTACAGTGAAGTTCACTGTGTGAACTATCCCGCATTAAGCGTTCATCTGAGCAAAGAAAAAAGGGTCATCAAAGTTGTACAAAATTTTGACGCTCAAATTTTTATTTCTAATTTCGAAGGCTTCATTTGTTAAAAAATTGACACTACATGATCTGAGCGTCCAATGAAATCCTTGTTGAGGTCATCTAATTTGAAATACTGAAAATTCGCTGAGAATCCGCAAATCCATGCAGCAAATTCAAGGTAAATATCGATTAATTCATTTATAAATTCCGTGCTTACACAACCCAAAGTAAGATTTCACTCATTAAAAGTTAATTACATGAAGGATACATTTTTTAAGCAGTAATATTCACTACTTTGTAACTGACAAAGTGTTTGTATTACACCGTTTCTTAGAATAAGGTTTCTTTCAAATATGATTCTATAAATAATTATTTACAGTCAATTTTTTAATGATATGTTTCTTAAATTGTAGCTGCAAACTTGGGGGAAGATGAGGCCAGTGATTAAACTAAGAAATAAACGTTGACAAATCTTAGTTTCTTCTTGTCAGACTTATAGTCAATATCCATGGACGCACAAGAGACTCTTTACTGAAAACTTTTGGAAATTCATCAACTTTTTGGCTTATATTATTTGAGACGAGAGAAAGTAATCATGTTTTTTGCTGACGTTTTCTTGACACGTGGGAGGTTGCCGATTAGCTCCTTCTTATGCTTTGTTGGAGGCTTCAGTATGGGATCATGGCTAACACTATTCCATCAACTTCAAATGGAGAAAGATTTAGATCAAGATGCAATCACCGTTCGTCATTCTCATGAACCCTACCTACTTTTGATGACCCTGATATTGTCTGCTCCAGGGAATTTTGATTTGCGTGACACGCTGAGGAATAGTTGGCTAAAGTAAGTAATTGCCTTGGACATTTGTGAACTTTTGATTTTTATGTATTTTTGGAAAAAAAGATTCACAATTTTATTTAATCATCTGTGCTTGTGCGTAGGTTGAACCCTTCAAAAAGCAATGTTCGTCATGTATTTGCCATTGGGATGGATGGATTGGACAGTGACATGACACGGAAACTACACCAAGAGCAAACAGTCGAAAGTGATCTTCTCTTTCTTCCTTTCCAAGACTCTTTTTTCAATTTGACATTGAAGATGACACATGCATTGACTTCTCTGAGTAGTACCATGCCCTCACATTATACGCTTAAAGTGGATGATGACTCTTTCGCAAGGTAAATTTTATAGCTAATAATTATTTATTAATACAAGGTATGTAATATTTTTTCATGTCCGGTATTTGCATTTCGCAAGACTTGACAATGTCGTTGAAGAATTGGAAGCGAGACAAGAGAAAATAAAAAGTCGTCCTCATTCTTCGTCTAAAAATAAATGTTACTACTGGGGGTTTTTTGATGGAAGGGCAAGGGTCAAGAGGGCAGGGAAGTGGAAAGAGACAGAGTACAATCTATGTGACTTGTATATTCCATATGCCCTTGGAGGTGGATATGTTCTCAGTAAATCTTGTGTAGACTTTATTGTGAAAAATCGGGATCTTCTTCATGGCTATCATAATGAGGATGTGTCCATGGGTTCCTGGCTTGCACCAATCTTTCCAGAGCGACAGTGAGTCTCATATTACATGTCCCTTCAAATTAAACTAATAATGAAACATAAGACAAATCAATCTTGTAAATATTTTTTCTAGTCATGACGTTCGATTTGACACCGAGTACGAGTCAAGGGGGTGTCATAATACTTACTTGGTTCAACACAAATTAACTCAAGCAGAAATGATGGAGAGGTACAAAAATCTTTTCAATCATAAAAAACTTTGTACTAAAGAATTTCAGAGACGACCTTCTTATCAGTATGACTGGACGGTTCAACCTTCGCATTGTTGCAAGAGAAACTCTTCGATAATTTAACCTACTTAACTGTCAGTTTTTATATGAATGGTCATCATCTAGTATTAATACACACACACAGTGAAGATTTAGAATCTACGATTAGTGGTTCAGCAAATGAATGAAAGTGTGTGTGCAGCTAAAACAAGTGAACAAATTGTGATGTGGAAAGTTGTTTCTCTCAATAGAATTAGACAAACGAAACTACTTAATAATTGTTGCATTTATTTTATTTATTATATTATATATTCAAGTTTGAGAGAGATATAGAGAGACAAGTCTTCATTCTTTCGAAAGCATCATCATTTTGTATAACATGGTTGATATATACAGACATTATACCAGGTAAGCCCCATCCTTTTTGTTGGCGCGTGGTTTTACCGCGGTTTGTTGCCAGATCATAGATATAAAAACCTCTGGAGTGGAGTGCAGCACT
>WJFB01001966.1:0-23819 GCA_009870185.1 Pygmarrhopalites habei
GAAATTATTAGCGAATAATTTGTAGATAGGTATCTACATGAGAAGTGACATGACTTGAAAGGTTCCAAAATAAAAAATCTTGGAACTCCTACCCCCTCTATCTCGCATGCTTCCGTCTTCAGTAGAATTCTTCATGTTGAAGTGCCAGACGGGTAAAAATTTTTGTCTAGAAAATTTCGGTGTTTAGTGGTGTTATCCTACCCGAATCTCGATGAGTCCTAAGAAGCAGGCGTCTCCTGATATAGCTGAAGATGGGTAAGTGTACCTTTTTTGTTTTTTAGGGGGTTTGGTGATGGAAGGATTGTGTTTTTGAAATTCACGATTGGTGTAACATGCCGTGTTCACCTTTTGTACATTACGTACATATGTATACGTATTTTGAGATGATCGTCAAGTTGAGTTGTATGCTCTACTCTGAGATTAAAAGGAAATTTTTTGAGACGGCTTAATTAGTCCGTGTGACTAGTATTATTATTATGCAGGCACATTATGCGTAATGATTGCCATTATATAATGTAATATACAACTTTTGGTACATTTTGCAAATGAAAAATTCTGATGAAACATTGTTTAATCATGTACTTATACAGAGAATATATTTTATATATTATAGAGCTGCGCTCTTAGCGAGGCCTAAATCAAGGGCTTCCAGTGCAAAAGCCAACAAGAATAAGAGTACAGAGGGCGAAGTCATTATTGATGATAGTACCACTTCTAATAATGCCAATTCTACTAATACAGTCACACCGAATTTGGGGGAAATTTCTGAAAGATTGGATAAACAACGTAAGTTGTTATATAATATATATGACATGTATAACTGTGTTGTATACATATTATTGAGAGTATTAGTAGAAAATAACCTGGTATCATTTCTTTTGGACAATTTGTAGAGGAGGAGGACATTGGTACCGTGACTCAATTATTGAGAGAAGTTTTGCAAAATCAATTTCCGAATGCGGAGTATTATGAGGATGGTGAAGAAGAAGAAGAAGAAGAAGAGGAGGGTGAGAGTCCTAATGTAGTGGAGGACATGTTACCAGGTTTTGACAATAAAGCTTCATCATCTACTTCAGTTCCAGTTGCCAGTATGGATAGTGAGGCCAGTACTAGGATTGAGTCAATATTAAGTGAAATGAATGATAAACCAGAATGTGGTGTTCCATTGAGTGAATGGCTGCCTCTTTTAACAAAAAGGTAGCTCAACAAAGATTTCAAGAAGAGTACAAGGTGCCGGAAAATTGTAGATATATAGGAGTGCCTCGGGTTAATAAGGAAGTTTGGTTTCATTTGTCGGAGAGTGCTATGCAAGCTGATGCTGCTTTTCAATGGTCTCAGAGACATCTTTAATTTCGGGCTTTAATAGCTCAATCAGGATTAGCTGACGCCTTTTCAACTCTAGCTGGACACAAGGGTTTTGTCTAAGGAGGAAGTGAAGAGGATTTTTGTGCCTCTCTTGGATGCGGCTCAATGTATTGGAGTGGCATCGTCCGAGATCAACAACAAGAGAAGAGAAGCGATGAAGGTGTCTCACCCACCTATTGCCAATATTTGTACATCTACTACACCTATTACCGAGTATCTATTCGGAGATAGTTTTGATGCGGACTTACGAGCCGGTATAGTAAAAAAACTATTGGTTATTGATATATAATACATATGTACACTTTTATACAAGTATATCATATGATAGTGTGTACTCTTATAGCATATGCTGATGGGACATTCCAATTATATTATAGCCAATGCAGTTTCCAAGAGTTTGAAGCCTCAAACAAGGGGTCGTGGACATAGGTTTTATCCTTATGCATGTTATGGGTCTCGTGGTGGTGGTCGACTATTTAATGGAAAATTTCACAATCGTGGAGGTCAACAATCATCATCGGGTCAGAATTTTATTTATTTACTTCAGAGGGGGTCCCTCCAGAGGCAAAGGCGGCTCCCAATTCTCTCGAGGATCCAACAAGTTCAAACAACAAAGTCAACCACAGTACTGTATCTTGATGTAAGTCCTGATAATTGTAAATATGCTGGAAGGTTAGTTAATTTTTATGCAGAATGGAAAAGTATTACTTCAGATATATATATTTTAGATATACTTAAGGGTTATAAGATACGATTTATATGTAAGCCATATCAAATGAAGGAACCAGTACAGAGTTTTCTACTGCTGAATTACAAGTAATAGATGTGTGTGTGCAGAGGCTTCTTAATATAGGTGCGATTGAACCGACATTAAAATGTGAGGATCAATTTGTGTCGAAAATATTTACAGTACCCAAATCAGATGGGACACAGGTTAATTCTAAACTTGAAAAGTTTAAATGAGTTTGTTCAATATGAGCATTTTAAAATGGATAACAATAGGTGAGTATGTACTATGTTGTGGCTTGGTATGTACATGGGTACTGTAGATATAAGAGATGCTTACCAAAGTCACTTCTGAGGTCAAAAAAGTACGCGCGTTCGTGAAGTTATTTTAGTGGCCGATACCAACTATTCCACTAAGTTTCATCGAAATTCGACGGCACCTGAATTACACGATGGATTTTTAAGATGGCCAAAATATGGCTTTTTTCTGCTCAGAATATGCATGTGTCAATCATGTCATAATTATTGCAAAAGTTCCTCGATCTTCATGAGACTTGGTGGAATAGTTAATCTTTACGTCTAAAACAACTCCACGGACGAACGGAAGTAATTTTTTAACCTCAGGAGTGACCTCGGGGGGTCACTACACAAAGTGACCTCTGACAGTGACCCCTTTCAGTGAAAAATTCTGAAAAAAATCAGAGAGATAGAGGAGAACATGCCAAATAACATTGCATCTGGGGTCATATCACAACTTGATGACAGGTCAGCTCCAGAGGTCCTTTTTTTATTTAAACTTTTTAGAATTTTTCAAAGTTTCAGAATTTTTTATGAAAAGCTAAATTTTTGCCCTGTACTCACACAAAGGTCACGCTTTGTCCTAGAGTGGGTGCTGCACAACATTTCTAGGGAACTGATTATACCAACAAGAAGTACAATGTGTGCGAATTTCAACCTCACAATCCTCACACACACACACACACACTCAGTTTCTTAATCAGTAGTTCGAAATGTTACTTCTAAAAAAGGTGTACCAGCTACAATACACAACATTTGTCCGTAGGTTTCCTGATCCTTATTCGGTAGTAAGGAGAAGACCAAGGGAAGAACATGACCGTTCATTTTTCCATGAATAGTATAGACTTGGTAGAAAATTCCTGGACACGATTTAAATGTCCCATCCGAAAACCAATGAGTACAGCGACTGAGGAACTCCAAGTTTGTCGGGGTTGAAAAAATCAACATTCTTTTGTCAACTGCTTCCGGTCCACTGTCGAAGAGAAGAAACTCTTCGTTGTTAGAAGTTATTGTGAGTTGGGGTGCGACTATGAGCTGACCACGAGTAGGTGGATCCCGAGTGGTCACATTAACTGCTCGTCGAATCCGAGTGATTCTTTTCTTCATTGCTGGAATAAAAGGTAAGGCACCCCTAATGGTGACGGAAATCCCCTTGGTTGACTCAGCAACAATATCTTGTGGCTGCTCTTCAGTCTCCTTGGTCCGTTCCTTCATGGTGTGTACAATATTCTTCGTACCGATTTCAGACATATTTGGTTTATGACGGTGAGCCCTAAAGTTGTGCTTCGTGACGAATCCACCCTCAGTAATAGCGCGGCCTTTACATGCTGAAAACAAAAGTATAAAAAACACGTGAGTCCACTTGTAGACAGCATATTAGTATGGTTAAGTACACATGTCTTTGTTTCGTTTCTCCATTTTACCGTTTCACCACCCGCCATTACAACTATTTTGAAGTTGAAGAGGGAAAGAGAAAAAATAATTTTTTAAAAAAAGATATTATCCTGAAACCAAAATGGGTTTACATTAGGAGCCGTTCAGGATTCTAGTCTAGTTGGCCCCGGACAAACCCGAAACAAATTATTTCGCCCGGTCGTGCTATGATAAATGAATAGCAGAAAAATTACGCACATGTTTGCTTAATGCTACCAATGATTGTATACCTTCGCGTTTATACTCGACACATTTCCAGTAACTAACTCCTCCATCAGTGGTGTTATTCTTGTCAAAAACGAATCCATCCGCAATCAACTGTTTTCTTCCCTTTTGACTGTACGTAAACCGCACCCTTTTACCCCGTCGGGCTGATGCTAATGGGATCTTTGACCCTGTCAAATAAAAAAACCACAAGGTCAAGTGGTAATGTTGTGGTAAAATTCTAAATTTTAAAAACGTTTTCTATACTAGCCAGCAGCAAACTAACTATGGCCGTTGTTTGAACCACCAGTGTTGTAGTCTGAATTCATCCCAGAATTGATTTCTGAACTCGAAGACTCGTTATCCGTATCATCAATGGACTCACTTTCAGAGTCAGTTTCAGTGGACGAGCTTGGATAGTATTCGTGTTCTGAGTCTCTCTTCCTCCTTTCCAGTTCCTCATTAATTCGAAGTAGTGCTGGTGCGATCAATTAAGTACGTCCAAAACTTAAATATTGAATATTTAAAACTGGTTGGCCAATGTGACAAAAAAAGTTTCGCCATCGAGTCAGAAAAGTTGTAACTTTTGAAAACATCTTACTTGTCAAATTATCTTCCTCTCTTTCCGTAACTACGTTAGTCACAAGCTCATCGTCAACGGCAAGGGGTTCCTCGTCTTCATCATCATCCCATTTTCGAAATCTTTTGTAAGCTATCATTAAATATAAAAGTGTGTCAGAAATAAATAAAGTATTTTAAATTTCGGATGAAAGTTGCTTACAAATTCCCTAGACATTGACTAACCTGGAAAGGTTGTTGGGATTTGTGCCTGGTTAGTATTGTCCAAATTATATTCTTCCGTCATTTCATTATCCAAACTGCCTACTTCACCATCCTCTTTCTCCAAGATTTCCACTAGCTCCTTAACTTGTTCCTGAATTCCAAAATAAATTTGTGAACTATTTTTTAAAACATACAACCGGATATAATCATGAGTCATTTAATGATTAAATTTTTAAGAACCTGAATTTCGTCTTTGTTTTCTTCCCATTTCAGGTATAAGTACATTATTACACAGACTGAATTGGCGTCCCAACATTCCAGAGCTACGAAACCCCAAAGCGACTCCACATCATTCCAAATCTGCTCATTCCACACATTCATATCTGCACTAATGTTCACTATAGCACAGGCGATCCTTTCAGTTGGAGTGCTATCCAATTTATTCATAAGCTTTATCTAGAAGTCAGAGCATTAATATTTCAAAAATTAAAAAAATCAATACAAATTTTCTTTGTTCAAATTAACTGAAATTAATATGATAGATTAATAACTGAAAATTAATTCGCTGCGAGACACAATACCAAAAAAAACGATGAGAATTGACGTGTTTTTCTAAAAACAATTTTATGGAATTATGAAGTATTTGCCAAATAATTATGAACTGAGAGGAGAAAGCACGCTTGCCTGTGTCCGCTATGCACCAAACTCATGCCGACTCCGTCTGGCAAATGTTTAATTAGCTTTAAACAGCTACAAATTATTCGCTAATAATTTCGTATACTCGAGAGTGAAATAAACGAAATTATAATTGTTAGTTAAGCGAGACTTACCTGTAAGGTGAAGTTTAACTATAATTATATGAGTTCATGGAACCGAAGAGTATACGAAACCCACACCAAGACCCACCCTTATAAAGATAATTATACTAATTTCTGTGTACATATTAAAAATTTTGTCAACTTTGAATCACTGAAGACGTTCAAGTTGGACCTTCTAACTTAAAGACATAAGTAGGATGGAAAAAGTTAGCTTTTCAATAAAAGCGTTTGTCCAAGTGATTAAAGAGTCGGGTTTCATATATGTATATGTAATAGGGTTAGTCATAGCAGCCTCAGGGACTCAAGGGTTCGAGTCTGTGTGCGCGAGAATAGAGAAAGGGATATTTTTTTGAACTTTTTTGCTTCGAAGGGAAGCGTGGTACTTGAGTCGTTTCTCTGCCGGGTCGTTTTTGTGNTTTTTTGCTTCGAAGGGAAGCGTGGTACTTGAGTCGTTTCTCTGCCGGGTCGTTTTTGTGTCGTTCCATGCGACAGAAAACGACTCGGGAACGACGTCGTGTTTGAGTAGTTTTTCAGAGTCGTCCCTCCGTCGGGACGACTCAGAATTGTTTGTTGGGTACGCTACTCAGAGACCCTAATTAGTCATTTTAAACGTGTTTTTAACGTCCCCGAGTAATTTAAAAGTCAATATCTGGCCACCCAGAATTTTTTTAGATTTTTATGCTATTTCTTAGTTGTGTGCGAAAACGACTTCAAAACGAGTTTCTAAGCGTTCAGAAGTTTCTTTGGAAATGGAATCATATGAATTGATGGACCTGTTTAGGTACTTATTAATAATATTTGCTCTGCGGACGAGTGGGACGGAAGTCCCGCTTGTTTTAACAAACAAATAAAGTGGTAAGTACATTTTGTACATGACGATTGTTCATCCTCTTTAAAAAATATTATTATTTATCGTTTAAAATGAAATAAAAACAGCCAAAACAATCACATGTAGTTTGGTAATACTCGTAAATACATGATGTATATTAAATATATAAAAAGTTATTGTTGCTTTGCTTTGAATGCTATCCAATTTAACTTATCGTTCGCCCGTCTAGGACCCCACGCACCAGTGGGCTTGAAAGATTCTTTCAATTTCTGTGAAGAAGTAAAAAAATTTTTAAACAAAAACGTCTAATAGTTATCGATAGAAGTGTCAGAAGAGGTGGCTTACATTCATAAATCCTGTAGATTTTCTAGTTTTCACTGCATGGTATGCACATAAAGGTAAAACGAAAAGTGTCAAACCGGCCAAAGTCCATCCAGCAGCTAGTAAAATAAATATATGATTATTTATTTAACTTGGCTATACATACAATGTTCATCAATCTGAACTTATTCTGTACTGTAATTCTTTTGACATACCGACGGCAGAGTCCGGAAAAGCGATCTTTAGGGGACCATACTCCATTTGTTTTTGAGTTGCCAGCGAATAAAATAGAATGACTAAACAAAGAGAGCAAATTAGTCAAAACTCAATACAATTCGAATCCCCCCTTATCTATTTGTTAATTTACCTGTCAATCCTACTGGGACAAAGAAACCCCAGCAAAATTTCCAGTACCATCCGATACGAACTCCCAACATGAATTCAATGTCACCGATGAAATTATTCAGGCCGTACACCCAAGCTACACCCATGACCTCGACTGTGGCCATCACCTGTACCCATCCAAAATTGCGATTTACATTTTTCATACAGAATGTTTTTATTAAAAACTTTTTAATTTAAATTATAGTATCTCCTTACGTAGATAATAAAGTTTGCTCCGAAGTGGTCAACCAAATCCGTCATGTATTGACCTCCGGGTGTCACATAGATCAGTCCTACGAGGAACCCAACCATACAAACAAGGGTCGTGATAATCCAACGTTTGACACTTGTGAACTGGTCACCTGAATGGGTATGTAAAATTTGTTGAATTAATTTTCTGATTTTTTTTTTAAAAAAGTCATTTCGATTGCGGATTGAGTAAACTCACAAAAGATTGTGATGATTCCTCCAGTAAGGGAAGTGGCGGAGCCCACACCCAGTGTGAACAACATCAGGTAAAAGAGCACACTGAATAACTGTGGGTTAAAAAAGAAAAAATCTAGTTAAGTACATTAGAATCATAAAACGAAAATCATTTGTTAAAAGGGTGTATACCTGTGGAACCCAATCGAATCTTGCAATAGCTATTGTACAAAATTAGAAAAATTTATGTACTGCATGGTACGTCTATGTTCACTGCTTAAAAAACTGCTAACTTACCAGCAGGATAACTTACGAAGGCCAAGCCAGGTCCACCATCAGCTACCTTGGAAATGTCCATATCTGACACTGTAGCCAGGTTTCCAAGAATAGAAAAGACAATGATCCCTGCCAGTAAACTTGTGAAGGTGTCCAAACCTGTGGAAAACCCGGGATTTTGTTCTTTAACGTCACACAAATCTCTTCATTTTACATTCAAACTCAAGTAGTAGAAAAATTCACCAGAGATGATCCATGCGTCTCTGTACACATTATGTCTGAAAGGATTGTAACTGGAAAACCTGGAATATAAAATTTAATTTTGAGATTACTCAGTTTTACTCATCATTTCCTATTTTACATTGTAGTTTGTACAGTGAGTGGTCAGGTGTACATGATAATAGGACCAAATCCAGTTGAGAGGGAAAAGAAACATTGACCCACTGCAGCATACCATACCTACGTTTTAGACAAACTCCCAATTAATTCACATTAAGGGTCACATACAACAATGATTAACATCATGAAAAGTTGAGTTTCTTTCTTACATCTGCCTTCAGCATTTTTTCCCATTCGGGTATTAGAAATTTTTTGATTCCTGTCCAAGCCCCGGGTAGAGTGACACCACGAATCAACATGATGAGTAGGACAACATAGGGGAATAGTCTGTACATAAATCTCATCATCATTCAATATTCACTGGACAAGATTAAATTGTCTTTTGAAAAAGATAAAATCCCCTCACGCTGTAAAGTAGGCAACTTTTCCACTGGACGACACACCCTTGATGAGAGATCCCCAAATTAAAATCCAAGAAAATAAAAGACATAGTGAAAGTCTCCAGTCAGGACCACCAATTCCATTGGTAATGTCCAGACTCTGTTTGAGCACCTCATTCCTGGAGAACAAAATTAAATAATGTACTCATGTAGCAATGACAAGCAAACTAAAGGGGATTTGTGATTCACAGTTATGTTACTAACTCGAAATATAGTTTACTAATGATGTGATCCGATCGTCCTACTTTAGTGTATGCAAAATCCAAGTCAGATACATTACAAAAGAGTACTTGTTCAATCAATCCCGTGTCGTTATTGTATGCGGAACCCCGGCCCAAATGAACCCAGTCATTACTACATTCACTCCAAGGTAAAGTTTTTTGAAATGACGCAAAAAAATAAAAAACAGTGAGTCCCATGATACTGGCGTAGTAGCTGACCACCTGAAATATTTTAAGTCACTATTCTTAAAAGTGGCTAATCATCCATGTTTCCAATGTTCGCAAAAATGTTGTGACTTACACAGAAAGTTCCGATTGCAGCACCATATCCGACTCCTGTTTTTAATAAAAACCACGTTTTTGAATTACCTTTAGCAGCTTTCAAATGAAAATTAGAATCACATTTCAAGTAAAATGTTACCCTTAAAGAATGGAGCCATCTTCCATACTTTCACCTGCCCGTAGGAAGAGAATTGTCCCATTGCAAGCTATTAAAAAAGATCTAATGTCAGGATATTTGTATTTAAGTAGAATTCACTATGAAATAAATGTGTTGTCCAGAACTTTCAACTCACCTCCAAAAAGTAGATTGGCCGTCCAATGAAAGTAAGTACAATTAAATAGGGAATTAAGAAGGCTCCTGGAAACGATTAAAATTATCAGTTTATAAATCCACTGAAAAACTGAGTGAGGAGTGAAAGATATAACAGAGAAAGTCAGCTTTCTCCATAAGCTGGAGAGAAAGTCAAACGTCAGAGCTAAGGATAATTCAAAATTTATGTCATTTTGCTTACCTCCTCCGTTGTCGTATGCTAAAAGAAATTTAATAATATTACATTAATTACATCAAATCATTTTATTCAATCGAAATATAAAATCAAGAAAGTGAATTCAAATTACCAGTGAATGGAAATCTCCATATATTTCCTGAAAAAATTTAAAAATCTCATTTTAACCAATTACTTCTTTCACAAAAAGTTGAAAACCATTTTCTTAGTCTCATTTAACCCACCTAGACCTACGGACATGGCGATACATGACAATAAAAACTCTATCGGATTGTCCCATTGCTCCCGCCCAACTTTATTAAAAAATTTAAAAAAAAATTATTATTAAAAACATTTCATAAAATTGACATGATACATCTAAATAGAACACTTATTCTTACGTTCATCTCCAGCTTCCTCTCCTTTCTGTGTCAATCAAAAATTGAATACAAGAATTTTAAAGAAAAAACAATTGGCTCATGAAATCAAAAGGTTAACTTTAAGACTCTCCTTCCTTGACCGACTAAAAAACTTAAATCCTGTTGCTAATTTTAAATATCATCCTTTTCTTTTGTACTAGTCATTTTTCGCATTTTAGCCAACAACTCGTGCGTTTGTCGTTGTGTGAATAATTTGTGAGACATTCCATTTCCTGTTCAATTCTCAGAATTGGAATCCAGCGTCCAGAACGACCATGAAAATGTGTGATTTATTCCAAGCATACGAAAAAAATATTTGCAAAAATTATTTCTGTCTAGACTCTCTCTCATAACTTAATTTGAAATTTTCATCGTCATTAGACGTACTTTGACCCGGGCAAAATTATTTCTTTTCACCCGTACTAAATCTGTGTCTAGTTTTTCCGCAGAGATTTCCATGTCTTCTCTTGTTCCCAGGATACTCGACTAACACAATAATTGTGGTATGGGAAAAATGGGCTTATGCTTGTCATTTAGACCTGACACACAAATGATCGATTGGACATGGTCCTGGCAAGTGAAGGTTCGTGCATGTCCAACATTTATTTTTATAAAAAATACAACTACCCTATATATATTAGATACACTGTCTGTGTATGAAATCTATACTGTGGAATCGTAGGTAAAAAGAAGATAAAAATGTTAATCATTAATTCTAAATCTTCCCCTCTGTATATTTACGTCGTACATTTTCCCCGGATTCAATTTACTCAGATTTTTTTCTCTCCTCTCTCTTTGTTGACTTTACGATGAGGCCACATTAAGAGAGCTTTGTTCAATTCTGACAGGGACAATTCTTTGAGTTCAAAAACCGCTTACTCATAATGTCATGACTTGAAGGCTAGTCATGTTGCTCAAGAAGACTTAATAACTGAAAAAAACCATCGATTTTTTATTTAACCAAGGTCAGGACCACTACCCTTGAACAATCACTAAATTTCTCTCATTTTCTTCTCAGAATCTAACAACATGTCTTTGTTCCTCAAAAATGGTAAACAAACGTTCACTCGTCACAAGAAAAAGTCCAGTTCAAAATACTATTTTCTTACAGTGGCTACTACGGCACTTCCAGTGGAAGCCTTCTTCCCCATATCCAGTCCAGGTTCATCTTGGAAAGCAATATTGACACGCCCTTGATCATTTGGATTCTGAGAGGGGAGTCAACAAACAAACCAATTATGATTTATAAAATAATTTTCCATTAGTTTCTAGCTATTTTCAGTGATATTTTTATATAGTCAACTTACGGCCATTGTGTCCAGATTATAAGATTGCTTCCGAGAACTCATCTTCTTTGAGTCATTTAGTACCCAATGAAGAGTCTGTGATGGAGGGATTGGCTGAGGAGGAGAAGACCGTAATTAATTAATATTCTGGACAACCGAACTCCCCACACGGCAGGCAGGTAGAAAGGGATGAGAGGGACACAAACAAAATTGTCTGGACTCCAAATATTCAACTGATTGTTGTAATCACAAATTTCCTCGTCAGTTCAAGTGTCACTGTCTTGATTCGTCCAGATTTCTAACCGATGAAATCACACAACATACAAAAATGTCAATCTAGATTTGATACAAAATGGAACAGAGAATGAGCTCATAAGAGGATACTCGACAACGGGGGAGAGAGAGAAATGATAAGCCAATTTTTGATAATCACATGTAAATTATTTTTATTGTTCCTTTTATACGCACACGTTGTCTTGGTGTGTGTGTGTCCGTATTTACATGCAAAATATGAGAATATTTTGCATTTAATATCCATAATATTCCATTTAGTATCAGAATGCATACGATCGAATTCCGTCATTTTGTACCTGAATCCTTCATTTCCAACTAATCTTGCAGATTTAAAAGTCTTTTGCAAATATGGAGAAAATATTGCAAATTTTAGTGAAAAAGTTTCCTGAAACTATTTATATTATGACGAGTAATGTTTAGAGAGTGAAAGCATCATTTTTCTGGTTTTGCTTATTGACCATCTCTACTGGTAAAATTGTGTAATGGATTTATTTATGTGTGTATTGTGTATACATTGAATCATTGCATCAAGGACGAGGTAGCTCACAATTAAGTAGTCAAATGTCAGGTTCTATGTATAATCTAGTTAAAAAGACAATTGTAATGGTAATGATTTAATAATCACGGATCATTATTGGAAATGTCGGCCATCCCAATTTGACATAAAGACAGTAATCTATCAAGTATTGTCACTACTCTCTGATTTTGATTAAACCCAATCATAATTCAATTAATGCCTACTAGACATTTGGAGTCATGTTAATTGTCAAAAATTATCTCTCCCGTATCAAGGAAAGTACGGATGATTCATCTCAGATTTAAAATGTATAGCAGGTCAAATTGTTTTTGGATCTTGTTTATTAGATTTAAATTCTTTTCCTTATTTTTTGTAATTGTTCTTTATTTATAGAAAGAACAAAGTGTACAAGCAAAGGCTTCATTCTTTATGGGCTTGGAAATGTTTCATCAAATGCATAGTATGCCAGAGAGACATGACAAATGTGAAGTTATTGTTGTCGACTTTCATGTCTGTTGTGTGTCTATAGTACAATAATTCACTGAATTCATTCACGTGTGAAAAAACTGTCAAGACAAAAAAAAGTAGATAATATAATGTTCTAGCCTTGATCTATTTCTGGAAAACAGTCTGATGGAAACCTTCTCAGAATTAAATTAACTACTCACAATTATTCATAGTTTGTATAGACAATTCATATTTAGAATTTGAGACAAATTCCAATTTCAATTTAATTTTTTTAAAATTTCATTGAGCAATTCATTACAGTGAGAATGAGAATTTTCAAAAGGTACAATTTTTCACTGATTAATTTTGAAGCTTGTACCAAAGTGTTTGTTTCTTCTGCATTGTTTTTCAGTCGTCGGACATGTTTTTGGTCTCTCAATAATCCTTTTCAGTACAATGTATTGTAAACACAGACTTGCATTGCTAGCATGCAAAAAGTCAAAAATACAAAATACCGTTGCACAGAACAAGAGGAAAATAAAAACACAAAAATGATAAACAACATTTCTCTGTAATAATGTCTACCCTCCCTCCTCCCAAGTCCAAACCATTGCAAAGTTGCAAAAAAAGATATTTATCATTGTATGAGTAGGATTAATTGAACAATAGACCATGGATATTTCGATGAGTCGTTCTGTTGATAAAGTACTCCAGTTAACAAAAATTATGCAATACATGTTTACAGGAGTGACAAATTTTTTGAATTTGCCTATCAAGATTGGCATAGGCAAACAACCTGGACTATGTATTGCATTACAACATTTGTAACATTTTCCAGATAAGAATTTGTATCAGAAAAGAAATTGAATTGGAATTTTATTGCCCTATATGAAATTTTTTAAATACAGGCGAATAAATTGGAAAAAATTTTGATGAATAATTTCTTTTTATTTGTAACATTACAAAAACTACTTATGGGAGAGAAAGTGTTTTATGCAGAGGGGCATCCTGACTCGTGACTACAGATAAAATGTAAATGAAATGGCTATTCTCTTCTCTGTCTTTATTGAGTTTTTTAATTCTCCTAATTTTTTCTCATACAGTAGTAATGTGCTGATTTTCTGATATTTGTAATTGAAACGAAAAGAATGATAACAGACAAATAATTCCTCTGTCCCATCTTTACTACTTTAATAGAAAGAATCCTGAAAGAACAAAATTAAACGGGTAATAAAAATTTCCGTGGGTACGTCATGTTCCCAGTCCGTGCATCAACCTACATTAATATTTGACGGGGGTCAATAAGACATTTTAGATTGCACTTGAAAGACATGGTAGTTCATTGATATTATCGGACAGACTCGTATTTTTACAATCTACAGTAGTACTTTTAGTGTCCGAAAAGGACAAAGAGAATCCAAAGTTTTTGCCCCCTTTTGTTTGTATATCGATCAAACTTTTATTTTTCTTCTCCGTATATTTGACTGCGTGGGCTATTTATTTATACCTGTGTGTCGTGTGTGTGGAAGATTAGGAATTGTGGATAATTTGGTTTGGAGTGTCAAGATTAGAACATCTAATTAAACTGACAGATCTGGGTTTTGTTTTCCCTATTTGTACTTCACGTGAACACCTTTTGCACTTGAACTATATATTATCTAATGCATCATGTCATTTCACTTGCAACTAAAAGTCTCTACCTTCATTAATGGTTGAGTTGAAAGGTCTTTCAATCTTTGCAATCTACCATTAGATACACATCAGCTTTTTAATATTGATTGGATTGATAGGTTATTAAAGTGTGTCGAGGAAGGTGAATCAAAAAACCTAGACAATATTTTCCTCATCATGTAATTTTGCTAATGAGCTTCGAACCTATAAATTAATATCCTCTCTCTCTCTATTCAAACTGTACCATCTTAATGTTCAACTATTTGTTAATCCATGGTACACGCTTATGGTTTACACGCTTATTATGTTAAATAGTGGAAGAATGTTTGGAATGATTTCATCTCATTGTTTCACTTCACTAGTCAATAAAATTCACCTGTGTTTACAGATCCTTTACAAATTCCCCGTTAATTAAATAGGGAAAGAATCTCTTTATGGAGGAATGGAGGAGGCATGCTGCCCTTACACACTTCACCAGTTTTGTTACATCATGATCCAAATGATGTGTGTGTTGAAGTAAATTGGGAAAAAATGTCAAAAACGTTTTCCACTTCCGCTATACATTGTAATAATAAGGAAAATTTGTATGCAGTACAATTTGTCCTATTCAATCCATTTCAATCGTCACCACAAAACACTCAATAAAAGTACAGGCCGACCATACAAATGGTAAATAATAAAAAAGTTTGGATTGAGTGTGTATGCCCACTTACGCACAAACACTTCTCTTTTTTATCCTATTTACGCACTCAAGCACCTGTGGATGAGACAATTTGCAGATTGAGAATTTTGCAACATTTCTTTTTTTCAATGAAAACATTCCATCCGGGGGAAACTGAGAGATCTATTCTTGCACAAACATTGGGGTTACAATCTGATACAAAAAATGAATGATGAATTTAGTAGTGCATGAAATTAAATTAATGTATTCACACTCCCTCCCTACCTTAATTTTTTTGCAATATTCATTTCTGCATTATGCCTACGCAGTTTGATTTCTCATATCAATCTCACTGTACCCAGTGTATTTGTGATTCATGGTGGATGAGATAACACACTTACACAGGATTACACTAAATTACCGAAGGAAGACGAGCACGTGTGTGACTTTCTTTTGCGAGGTTCTAATGAGATAACTTGGAGTTTGGACTCTACAGTTAAATTCACTTAACTTTTCATCCCAAAACGTTTTCAGGTTATTTAAAACTCTGTTTCCAATTAATTCACGAATAATTGATCCTAAATACTTTTGAGGGTAACTGTGTAATGTACAAAACATTAGAACAAATTTCTCACCGTCGTTTCACTTTTTTCCATTTGCCCTGTCTCTCTCTTTATTCACAATTTGAGAAACTTGACACACGACACTTTTTGCAAAAACGGAGTAAAAACAATTTATGTTGAACTAGTGACCATGGTTTATGAGTAGCACCGGAGTTGCTCAATTGACTGACAAAGACCAACTACTCTGTGTGTGAACGCGTGTGAGTACAAATTTTTTTCGACAGTGAATTTGATGAAGTGCAGTGCCAAAAAAGAATAAAGTCTACATAGTCTAATGTGCCTATCAATAGTATGAACATGTCTGTCTGTCACTCAGTCTACCTTAATACGCTGTGCGTACCTTGAATCACCGACATCCACATACACACACACAGAGCTTCCTCTAATCCACACAACACTTTGTTAAACTATATATAAATAAGTTGAGAAAATTTTCGCCACAATTATATGAGAAAAGCAGCCGCCGGAGAGTGCAGGGAATGATTTATTGGATTGGCAAATCAAAATGTATGTATTCGCAAATAGAGAGAGAAAGTGAGAGTGACTGGGTTACATGACATGGGCAAATTCTTTTTTACCTTGAACGTTCTCTTCACTTATTTTCCCTTTTCATTTTCATGTGTATTCTGTACTTAGTCCGCAGTTAGGAAAAGATATTGTATTTTATCATAATGCAAATTATTTTGCTCCACATGGATTTTTGCTAATTGATTTATTTGTTTGGGATTTGATTTAAACGAACACATTTGAGAGGGACATGATGATTTGATGACAATATCCGTGGACCGGACCTCTGAAAAAAATAAAATGGGATGATGATTAAATTATTGTAATCTGTTTTCAAATGTCAATATTGACTACTAATCCAAATTCACAGGTAAATTCCTTGTCCCTATTTATTATGAAACGTAATTTATTGTATAAAAAATTACATTTTATATGGTCTGAGTCATTCATGGTGTGTGATATTTGTTTACAGTGACGGTATAACAGTCAGTGTACTTGTGTGTGTGTGTATGGAGGAATTACTCTTACATTTATTTATTCAGATTAGTGGTTCTCAGTATTTCTTCATTCATATTGTCTGTGGGGTGAATTTGGAACTTCATGTAATCTCGTAATCTCGACTCGTATCAGGTTTTTATCCAGAAATTTCTGATTTTGTACGATCAACGGGAAAATCTTTTGGTACCAATTCTTGAATCTCTTTCTTCCGAACATCAACTGAATGAGGTTGAACAAACAATTTACTTGCTAGTACGACCCTGGTTTTAGAAATTCTGGGTAATCTGCACAAAATGCGTATCGTTTTAATCATGTGCCACAGTAGAATTTTATGAAAAAGTTTGAATCGCAATGTGCTCGGAGCATTGTACAATTCTTTTTATATTTGAGACTCTCAATTTGAGAGAATTTCATTTGGAAAGGATGAGAGTAAGTTGATAATTTTAACAACTAGGACTCTGAATTTTATTTGCTATCGATGTCGATACATAGTATCAGATTTACGAGAAAGATGAGATGGCTTGTGGACATAGGAATTCGTCATTTTTCAGTGCTATTTTTGGTGACACAAGGTTTTCTTCCATTCATTTTGAGGTATCAACAGCTGTACAATGCCAATGCAGGAGGCATTCACCTGGGGTAAACAATGAGATCAGGATTTAGGGAAGATTGAATGAGTCTCACCATTTGATTGGGATTGAATCACTAATTTCTGTAACAAAAGTTCAGTTACGGAATTCAGTACCCACTGATACACACATTGTATCAGTGTTTTTTCCCACACATTGTACTGTATTAGTATTAAATATGTGCAATGATGAGTGATGATCTCCTCATTTATTCCGTCCTTGTCGAGCAAAGCGGCACTTTGTTCATTTGTCTATGCATTTGTCTCACGTTATTTTATTTCTTTTTTATTCAATTATTCTTTGTATCGAGGATACCGTCTCATCAATTCAATTGTCCCGATCATCCTGATCTTATTGAATTCATTATTATATAATAGAAATACATTTTGAGATTGAATTATAATATATACACTAAACTAATTATTTCAGGACCCTTCAATTTGAGGATTAACTTCATGAATTTTTTGCATTCAAAGTTAAAGTAACCCATTTAGCTTAAAATATCATTTTGTGAATTTGAGATTGTACAGAGTACAGAGATAGACGTAATTCATTTAACGGTAGACATAAATGAAAATATTTGCAGCCACGTTCCAACTGTTCAACTGTCAGCCCTAATGTTCCTTTCAACTTTGATGGTGCCGACACGGCATCCTTTGACTTCAATTGATTGAAAATATGGGTTAAATATTATTTTGGATTCACCTGTTGGAATGGTTTAATTAAATTTTTTACAGAATTTTTCTAGGTGAAGGTGCATGAATAAAGTAGTCAAGGCTAATGGAAAATCCAAAATTACTTTGTAGCTATGAAACATGAACTAAAAAGGCTTTAAGGCTAGTAACGAATGTCGTTAAGTTCACTCTTAAAAAACTTAGCCCACGGCGCTTCTCCAATTCGAAATGATTAAATGAAAACATTAAATAATTTAATTATGGTTGGACTTCCTCAATTGCCTTGCATACCCTCAAGAATTAATTACTGTAAGACATTGTCTTATCAGTACTTATTTTGAGAGAGAAAGTGGAGGGGAAGATTGAAGGAAATATAAGGACAATGGGGAAGGTTGCCGGGAATATTACCGGATAAAAATACGTCCAGTCTCTCCAGGTGAAACGGTCAAAGTATACAAAAAGTTTACGAGTAACTAATAAACGAAGACCGTGTTTTCAAGATTTTATTTTTCATAATTAAAAGTTAATATAATTCTGTATAAACTTTTACTATCCTCCATACAAATATATAGGTAATATATTGCCTTTCAAATACAAAAGCATGAAAACTTTAAATAGATTTTTCCTTATGTGCTTGTATTTAACTCCAGGCCAAATAAGTAAAAAATTGATGGCAACTCTCGAGATGAAAGACACCTTAACGATCAAGAATTGTCAATTCTTCTAATCTCATATGTCCCATATGCTTTTCCAATCGATACCTCGCCAAATCTTTTCTTGTCACTATTCCCACAACTTTATTGTGATCATTGACAATGACTAGATGCCTTAGTCCAAGACCTCGGAAGAGACGGAAAATTCTGGGCATTGAAGCATTCTACATATACCATGGATTAAAATTTAAAATATTATTATTATTTATACACAGAATTATTTGATGACCAGAAAACATTTTGTATAAAACTTACATTTGCGCTAGTGTAAGGAGCAGGATTCATGACGGGTTGAAGGTCGACTGTGAAGTGACGCTCTTCATCAGACACATGAACTTGCTGCTTATTCCACAAAAAAATTATTTTACAAAAATGAAACTACTCAGGCCTAA
This sequence comes from Pygmarrhopalites habei, assembly GCA_009870185.1. Taxonomy (NCBI): domain Eukaryota; kingdom Metazoa; phylum Arthropoda; class Collembola; order Symphypleona; family Arrhopalitidae; genus Pygmarrhopalites; species Pygmarrhopalites habei. Next base: position 18,959 of record WJFB01001966.1, read on the forward strand.
TATGAATTTAATCTCACTTAAATTTGTACCTGAATGGTTGGGTAGCGAGGATAGGCATCTCTACAATAACATTAAGTTTAATATTATTCACCAAAATTAAAATATGACAATTCAAACGTTGTTTTTAAAATATAAGTTACCGGAAATATTTGAGCGGCACTCCCTTATGGTCCCAGCTAAAAAATTTTTTTGAATCCATGCATCAAAGTTTCAATATAAAACTACAATGTATCCATACATTTTATGACACCAATAGTAGAGGAAGTACAAACCTTTCTGATGTTTCAATAAAAAGTTTGTGTTGCAAGAGCTGAAAAAAAAAACAATGAATACGTAAGTACGTCAAGGATGTAAAAGAACAAATTTTGGCTTTCGTGTTTTTACTCACCGTAATTAATTGAGAACGTAGAATGAGTCCCCGGAATGTCCCAAAATTTACTTGGCCATCTTCAAAATCATTTGGATCAGGAGGATCAACGATTGGAAATCCGTTGTAGGCTAATCATAAAAGATTTATAGGCATTAAATTACGCACTAATCCAATGACATGAAATTATGGTTGATCAACTTACATTCTGTCATTAAAACATCAATTATTTTCCCAACAGTTTCCTTCATTTGGAATGTGACAACTGGACAACTCATTACTTCGGTAGCATAGATACCCACCACTAAAAAATTAAAAACAAAATTGATGACTTCTCTCCTTTTAATATATGCGCATAAGAGAAATGATTAAGGTCTTACATGTGGGAGGTGGATCCCACGGGAGTAAAGGTACGCCCATCCTAAATCACCCGAAAAAAATGTCATAATAATTATTAATAATTATAACTGAATAATATTAACTGAAAATTTCCAGTTTCCATAATGAAAAAACGCGTCCAACTTTAATAACTAATTTATTTGTATCTCAAAGAACTTACAGTTGAATATGTGTGTCATAAATCCCTTCGTTAAAATAATCTCCAACCCATTTTGCAACCATCAATGTAATCATTAGGGGTAAACCCAAGGTTAAGTTGCCGGTAGCCTATGTGCGTAAAGAAAGAAGTAGTACAGCGGTAGAATATTGATTTGAGACTTTATCATAAACATTTCAAAAATCATCTGCGTGAATTTTAATCTTGTAGGCTACCTCAATTAAGATTACTGTTAAACTCAGTGTCATCCTCACAATTCCACCTAGTTGGGCTGCTGCACCAATTAAAGCGTATCTATTAAAGCAATGGTAAAATAAAAAAAGTATTAATATTAAATGGTGAAAATATACCTCTACTATTGTATTTTACAGTAACATTTCGCTTATACTTACTTCCCGGGATCCACCCAAGACTAAAATTTTAAGAAATTCCAAAACAAATACATTAAGTATTAAATTCATGTGTGACTTAAAATATACATAGCTGTTTGTGATATTTAAGTACCGCATTGGCGAAGAAATGTTCCATCCCCATTCCTACTACTCTTCCCTGGAACAAATAAATAATGGAAATTTGATTAGAAAGACTTAAAAATTGAACTTGAAAGTTTGCTTTTGAAATTGAAAGAAAATAAATTACCCAGGCTGCTCCAGTCAACAAGGCTGGAATGAAAAGTCCACTGGACACACTTAACCCATATGTCCAAATTGACAGACAAAAGTAGAGGAAGAAAAATACCAAAATGGAAGAGAGTCTATGGGAACCAGGAGGGTCATGGAAAAGTGAACGAACGGAGGACTCTGGTGTTTGGAACCAAATAGCCCCAATCGCAGAATATTGCCCGTCTCCACAGTACATTTGAATAGGAAAACGTGTTGGATCTTCACCAAGGGGCTTTGCAAAAAAAATACAATCAAGAAATAATTTACTTGAATAATCTTTTCTCTAAATAACCACTTGACTCCGATTTTTCGAACTGACTGTAACATACCTTGCAATCATCAATGAAAAGAATCATGGAGAAACCCACAGTAGCTGTGCAAGCAGCCACCTAATTGTTTTTAAAAAAATTCGTAAAATTGATTTGTGCACTGCATATGTATCAAATCAACAAAAAATTCAAAGAAGAATCACCTACAATTATTGCCTCCAAAACTTTAGCCCATTTCCGATAAATGTGTCTACATAAAAAATCAAAGTTTGTTATTTTCTGTCACTTAAAAATAAAGGCAGGACAAAAAGGTGATTATGCAAGAAATTATCACTCACCTCATACGAAAGACTGTTAATTTCAAATTTATATAATTAAAAAGGGCACCCAGGAGTCCTCCTACCATGCCCATGAGTAAAAATACAGGAATTTCGATAAAATCGTAACTTGTGTTATCGAATTTTCCAAAATTGAGAAGACCAGCATAAGTCAGTTCCCCAGGGCGTCCATGGTACGCGGACAAAACGACGTTGAGAGTAAAAGTAGACACCATTGAACCAAAAAAAATTCTCCATGTAAGACTTTGATTCCAAAAACTTGCACCCTCTTCCAAACTGAACAGAACACCACCAACTGGAGCACCAAAAGCAGCCGCAACTATTTTTCAAAAAAAATGCAAAAAACGTGTTATAGTGATTGATGATGAATCAGTACATTGCTTATATTTGCTTTATAAACCTCCAGCTGCTGCTCCGCCTGAGACAAAGTCTCTCTAAAAAAAGGTTTTATAAAATATATTTAGTATTTTTCTTTGAAAATTTTTATCACAAAGTACTTATGGATTTTATTGACACAAAATTACCTTCTCATGGTCTTCTCGAAAATATTTAAATATATTAAAGTCTTTTCTTAGAGAAGTAGTCTTCCCTTGCGATATTCCAGCAGCTACAACAGCTCCTGAATGAATCATTGGACCTTCCTGAAAAATACGTTTGATTAAATAATTAATTAACAAAAATTAATTTAGCAATGAAAATCAACCAAAACATTTTTTGCGTACCTTGCCTACTGCGAGCCCTCCAATAACAGAGCAAGTGACTCCCACGGCCTATATAGCATCAAATAATAATTATTGTGTCACATAAAAATCTTACACAACATATTGTTATAATTTCCAGTCTCAGAACGAAAACTAACTTTTATAATGAGAGTTTTGATCCTGACGATCCTTGGCACTTTGACACCATTTAGATAACATTTAACCTGAGGAATTCCACTGCCTGCAGCAACCGGCTGTAACATTGAACATACATTACCATTAAATAAGAATACAAAATCACGACTTTTTTGGGAAAAAAACTAATTGAAAAATGTATGCTGTATTTGTACCTCAACGTAAGCCACTAGGAAAGAACCTTTAACAAAATAAATAAAATGTGTAAATACATTTATACAACTTCAAAACTGTCACATGAAAGATTGCAATTTACCAATAAAAACCGGGACCACGTTCCATGCTATCCAAAGAAAAAATGGAACAATTAAGCAACCCTCCACGATGCATTCGTCAACTTCAGTTTTTAAGGTAGAGTATTTGATTTGACTTGAAAAGACCAACAAAAAGGAGATGATTGTATTAATTTGATTCAGTTAAATTTATTGTCATAAGTGTGCTTACCTGATTTCTTCGATAGTGATCTATGAGAAACAATAAAAAGTTGTATAAATAAGGTTAAAAGCTTTACGTTCGTAGATGTAAGCAATACTTACGTCGATAACGCATGCTATAAGGGCTGTGATCACACCAATAAAGATCATAATAATCCATCTGTATAGATCTTTTCTTTGTATAAACTTGAAGCCTTTTGTTCTCTCTTCATCAATCAACAGTGTATTTTCACAGACATCGTAGTCCAAACTCTTTTTTTGTTAAGAAAAAAGTGTCACAATTAAAAAACAATGAGCAAATACATTCTAGACAAATATTATATTGTAACAGCTTACCTCATATTTAGCAGACAACAAATGCACATTGCCAGGTTGCACCTTCTTTACATTAATACGATCATTTCTGCGTACACCGGTTGTTGTAAAAGGCCCAAGTATACTTTCATAGCTTCCCGTGACACGATTCACAGGTTTATTAGTATTTGACATTTGAGAGTCTGTGTCTGTGTCCCGCTGGTCAGTCCCAATATCATCTTCTGAATCAAAATCAGCCTGTAGGCAAGTTGAAATACATATAAAAATCATATACCACATACCGTATATTATGTAATAGTATCCCCGGATACTAAAATAATTTTTTGAGATTTCCCCCGGTCACTATTAGAACCCGGATACTATTAGAGGCCCGGCTACTAAATATCGTGCATAATTAAATGTTGTACACGATATTTGTTAGAAAAATTTTCTTTATTGAGCTCACTTTATACAGAACAAAATTAAAGATAATTTCACATTTTCACTCATCATCACTCCATTGAACATCAGGTGGGGGCTCATCACTCTCGGAGTCTTCATCACTCCATTGAACATCAGGTGGGGGCTCATCACTCTCGGAGTCTTCATCTTCAGATGTCTCCGTATCTGGCTCATCCTCCTCTCCATCTGACTCCTCCTCCAAAACAATCGGCTCTATATCACTGTCTCTGTAGTTGACCAAGATGTTCCATGCATCACGACATGGTTGTCCAACTTTCAGACAATGAATTTTGTCATCTTCACTCCCATCGGGATCAATGGTCAGAGCACACACTTTGAAGGATTTTACAATCAATTCTTTTGACAATGATCCCCATGCACTTTTTACCCAAGAGACAAGTATTTCTCGAGATGGTGGCTTCATATTTCCACCCTTGGTGAACTTTTTGTTGCCTTTTTTTGCCATCCATTCATCATACCGATCATGTATGAATTTTTTGAAGGGTTGATTCCAGCATACATCAGGGGCCTGAAGATATTTGGTGCAACCCCCGGGTATTACGACCATCTTTGTGTTGAAAGA
>WJFB01001967.1:0-23812 GCA_009870185.1 Pygmarrhopalites habei
AGTGCTTTATTAGTGATGTGCCGCCATTTTGTACGTTACGTAACGTTCGTCCAAAGGGACCCCCACCCCTCGTAACGTTTCGTCATGTTGACCCTGACCCACCACCCACCCCCTTCACATGACGTAATTTGTGAACGACCCCTTAGTACAGCCATGAATTTGAGTCTACCAAAAAATTTTTAGACATGTACATAATTTTTTGTAAAAATTTTTTTTTCTGTCACCTTTCTTTTGATTCTCAATTGTTTTAGCTGTTCAGTCTAGACTTTGAGGGCAATGGCATATTTTGTCTTTGAAATGTTTTTTTCTACATTTTTCAGTTCAATATGATACGTCAAAGTGAGACTGGTGAGTACTCGGCCTGTAAAGTTTAATGTCCGCTGCGTCACAGTTCACATTTTGTATGAAAAAATCAAAGCACTATTTGAGTATACTACGCTATGTAGGTATATATATGGTCATGATATGACTATCCCCTCTGGAATTGTGTAGACTCTCCTCTCTTGATTTCAAACGTGTCGAAATTTAGACGTCCGTTCCATACCTGTACTACTTGTAGTGTCGGTTGTGATTAGGAGTAGAATAGTTTTCCATTGAGTGCTCCTCCACACACAGTCCCGAGTTTTATGTCTATGACATTTAGAAGAGGAGAGGAAAGAAGAAGGGAGATGTTTGACGTGTTTCCACTTACTTGTTCAATCTTTGTAGAGCACATTATACGTATTCTTGTACATATACATGTGTATAAACGTTAGTTTGTTATACATACGTACAATGTAGGTTCTCCACATTCAACTCTGCTTGAATCATTTGTTCTCCAGTTTCCCATTAACATTATCATCCAGTTCGGGCTCTACTCATGCCAAAATTGTTTAGAGAAAAGGCCAGTGAAAAGATAGGTAAGGAAGAAAGGGATACTTTCCCTTGCTCCCCATTTCTTTCACTCTATATATATGCTACGCTACATGAGAAAAGTAGGGAGAGAGAAATGGGGGAGAAAGAGAAAGTCGAATGAAGTGAAAGTGCACGAAAGGGAGTATACGTTGCGAAAGTAGGATGGTTTCTTTCGATTGTTAGATTTATCTAATTTTGTTCAAGCCCCTCTTGTATTATATACATTTCTACTGATACCCCCAGTTCATCTGTAGAACAAGTTTTCTTTCTCTCTCTCTCCTCTTCATATGCGTGTGTTAGGTATAGATATTTAGAGAGAGACTGTACATTGAAGATTTTGCTTTAGTGAACACAGTAATGGGGTGTCTAGCCTTTATGTGTGAAGGAGGAAATTTTGGTATAGAAAGAGAGAGGAAGGAACTACAGGCTGGGGATCCTGTACAATACTTCACCATAAGAAGAGAGAGATGCATTTATAGTGTGCATGCGTCTAACTCTCTAGCAATATACAGTAAATGGGAGAAGAGAGAACTGTAACTTTGAATGCAATATTCCACATGGTCTGTGTACCGTGTGTGAGGAGGGTGGAGTTGGTAAAATAAACGATGTGCGAGAAAAGTATGAGTTTGAGATCAAGTACATGATTACGACGTTTAGACTAAAACGAGTCAGAATGGCGGAGAGAGAGGGAGAATTCATTCCCGGAAGGTCGTTATCTACTCTTAAATTTTCAAAGGGTTCTATCTTGAATCCTGAGGAAATTGCGTAACGAATAATTAGTCTACTTTTACTGTGCAGTCTAGAGTCGTCTATACCACTGCTCTCCTACTCTCTTACTATCTTCGAGAAAAGAAGGAGAAGAAGGAACAGGAGGTGCATAGGAGAAAGTTGAACTGTTTGAAATATGAAATAGTCTGTCTTCGACTTTCTCCCCCCTAGTTTTTTATAGAGTGAAGAAAATGAGAGAAAGTGAAAGGGAGGTTTCGTAAATATAAAATGGTGCCATAATTCCAATTTTGGTACATCCTCTTTGGTTTCAACTCATTAATTACATGTTATTTTGTTCCTCCTTCTCTGTGTTCTTGAACTACTATCTCCGTACACTCGAATTGGGGAATGGAGGAGAAAGGTAGATTGTTACAATCACTCTGAGTGCCCTTTAAGGCTCACTTGGGATCTAGTGACTTGAAAATTCTGAGTGTTAAATTCCACTGAGAATATTTTAAAAGTCAAAAGAATTATCGTAACTAGGAAATTGCCCATGTTTCAAGTGCAATGGGACGAAGTGAGTCAGATACGATAGGATTCGCGGACATTTGGCCACGCGGACAATTGAACACACAAGAGTGGTTCACATAATAATCCATTGACTGAGCTACAGTCTTTAGGACGTATCTAAACCAAACCTGGGGCCTTCGGGCCCCTTATAACAAACTGAGCCTCTTTAAAGTAGGTCTCGTTACAGTCTATGTCAACTTTTTGCAGTTTTTTCAAAAACTATGACAATTTTCTACGCGCACTGCGTATATTTTAACCAAGGAAGTGAACCACCCCTGTGTGGCCACATGTCCATGTGTATAACTGTCCGACGGAACATCATAAGATCAATCATAGAGTTACACTATAGTGCACTATGCTTACACTATTCAATCAATTTTATTGAATTTTCATTTTTGGGACTGAAAAATATCAAGGCCGTGGACATTTTAGGACGCAGATGGCCTTGAAAATTGTGATTTTTTCTAAACATTTTTGGTAAAGGGCCTTGACGCCTCAAAGGAATACGCGGCCCAAGGCTCTTTACATTTTTCAAAGTTCAAAAATGAACGGCCTTGCTCGACCCCATAGGTTTTATTTTGGTTCAGAGGGCCTAGCTCGTGAACCCCTCAACCGATTTTTGCTCAAATTTAATAGGCTTCCTCCCCATTGGTGTCCCTACCTTTGTGCCAAATTTTATCCAAATCTATTCAAAATTGCGACCTGTAGCTTGCGCATAAAGATTTTATTTTGGATCACTAGATTTGCACACAAAAGACTACATTCGCCTTTTGAAGGCTCACTTCGTCAATAATTGTGTCTGCTTTCTCTCACTCTCTTCTTCTCACTCTGCAGTGATGACTACACCTACACATTCATAATGTGCATTTGGTATACATATCTGTGTGTACGTCAGAATATTTTTTGTACTGTGTGTGGTGTGTGTGCCGCAGAACAAATCCAAAGTGCTTTTCTTCCTTGTTTCTTTTTCATTTTCTATTTTATTTGTCCGCGCATGCATTATTCTCTCTCTCTCTCCTTTCTCTTTCTCTCTGTCTCACTCTGAGCACACTGGGTTGCTTATATTATTATGTTGATGTTGCTGGTAGTGGTAGGCTAGACAATACATTACATATAGTCTTCTAGTGATTTTGATTTTAAGCCACATTGTATCTCCCCTATTGTCTGCTCTCTTCTTACTTATACCGTGGTTATTTGCGTGTGAGCCTATTGGATATGAGAGAAGATCTGAGCACTCTCTCCTTTCCCCCTCCCTCAAGAACTCTCACATTTATCCTAAAAAGGTTTTGGGCACAGCAGAGCGATCATTTTCCATGTGTGTGTGGCGCTAGCTCTACTACACTGTTATTGTGTGTGTGCCACATGCTCATTGATTAAAGAGACACTGGACGATGATAGCATAACCAAGGGAGGAGAGAATTCTGCGGTAAAAAATCCTGAGACTATGGTTACAATTTATGGCTCTAGCACTAGATGAAATATGAAATTTCGCATGCGGATTAGTAAAGAGAGTGAGTATGAGGAAGTACGTGTGGTGAGTGAGTGAGTATGTGTTTTGCAGTGTCTGGAAAAAGGAACAGCTATAATTTAATCACACATACAATATATTCAACTTTAGTACATATATGAATGCGAGGGACACACACTCACACACCACAAAGAAATAAGAGAAGAGGGTGATAGTTTTCTTTTTGAACCCAAAATAAGTAGTGTATGTCATCCACCGCCATCATTATATTAATATAGTGTGGTATGGAACACTCTCTGAAGACCTTGTCAGTCCACAAATTCTAAAATGTACTCGTACTACTACTACTTCTTCATGTACACAATATAAGGATTGGATGGGCTCGGTGGGTTTTTATCAAATTCATACTTTTTTTTGCATACAGGTGTACATGACGTAAGTTCAAGTTTATAAATGTTACAGATGCTGCTCCTCACAAAAAAGGAAGGAAGGAGAATCCTAGTCAGGTGTGGTAGTGGGAAGTGGGGGTGATAGTGTGTGTGTGGACGAAAGTACATCCTGATAACATTAAAAAGTGACTTATAGCATACATTTCCCTTCCTAATGGTGGCTGTTGTTCGGGTTCCTGGAAAAATTGGGAATTTAATACACCCTTTCTTTCTCCTCCGGTTTGTAATGTTCCATTATTTACAATTTTGCAGGGGAAAAAATGAGTATTTCCTGAGTTGGTTGAGTCATCCCAGGGTTGTTAAAAATAATGGAAATTAAAATACATGGAAATTTTTAGAGAGAGAGATAGTGGAAATATCATACTGTTTGATGGGGATTAAAATGATTTTAGCATGTCCACCTCTCTTTGCGTTTTTTGTTCTTTGATTTTCAAGGCTTTTTGAGAAAAGAGAAGGAAAATCTGTGGAAAAAAAGAGACATGGACACAACTTTTTTGAACGACGACACACCACGCACAGAGGTACTCCACTAGTGCCGAAGGGAAATGAAGAGTGTAACAGGAAGAAATATAAAAGTCCAAGTGGACTCACATCATGACACACACACATATACATAATGTGTCCGGATATCAGCTAATGTTGTTTGTACGTTTTTGCAAAATTTGCTTGAATGGATTGTGTGTTTGGGTATGCTTTTCACTGGTTTCAACTGTTTACACCTGGCTCAATTCATCGTTTCTCTCTTTGGCCTTTCTCACCTTCACCACACTTTTGTAGGGAGTAGAGAGTGTGTGTGTGTGTGTCTTTGCGACGTCATCAACTCTCTGTCTCTGTCTGGAAATTTATATTTGATTATACTTGGATTTTCCGCTTAGCTAAGGATTTACCGCTTTCCATTAAAGTTTTGTACTCCTTCTGTGTATGCGTTTGTTGGGTTAGTTTAGTTTCGTGTGTGTATTGTGTCATGTGTGTCTGTGTGTGTGGATTATGAGAGTAATGAGTTTAGTTTTTGTCTCTTCTCTTTCTCTAGTCTATGCGTATATATATTCTTCAAGGTTTGGAGAAAGCTTATTGGCCAGCCAAATTAGTAGGATGTGCACAGATTGATTTGAATTTTCAATAGACATTGTTGTTTTGAGAGCGGACATACTGCAGACACACACACACACGCTTTAAACTAGTGTCTGTAATATTTTCCTGATTATTATTATGAGACTGTATGGATGTCACCATAATGGAACTATTATTCTGTGCAAAGAGGAGAGACAAGGTCCAAATAGAAGACACAAGTAGGTACACAAAGAGAGAGAGGAGGATTTAGTCTACATCATCATGTAGAATACATGTAGTGCCGAGTATTCAAAATGAGCTCCTAGGTTTTTTGGGATATTATTTTTCAAGACCATAGTTCGTACATGTATGCGTGTGTGAGTGAAAGTGTGTTTGTGTTTGGTTTTTGAAATATAATAATATGAGTATCATAGCTCTTCTGTCAGTTGTGTCTGTTTACTCTATCTTTTGTTAAGAGTTGTTTCTCTCCCCGAACACACACACACACACAGAGCTCCCTCCAAAAACTGAACTCAACTACTTTCACTGGTACTCTTCTGTTGAAAGTAGTGACAGCACTTTTGGGATCTGCTGACTGTCAGCACCTATATGGCACGGGCTTAGTTTATCTGTACCTGAAGGCAATAGTAGCATAACCTGTTTTTATTACAAAGTCCGTATTTGTATGTTACTCCCCTCCTCTTCCCTTCCTCCACCGTCCTCCTCTGTGTGTCTTCCCAGTTTGTTCGTCCTTTTTTCCGGCCTCCCGACATGAATGCTTTCGGTTTGTTCAATGTTCGGCGAAAGGCTTCTGTATGTGTGTGTGTCTCTCTGTTTCTCTAACAGGAAAAGGGGGGATGTCGGGGAGGGTGTTGTTGTCGCCTACGTTTTCGGCGCGCCTTTTTTCCGACGTGCTGAGTTTTTTCCGCCGTCTGCTTCCTCCTTGTCAAATGAGTTATCTTTTGTTTACTCTGGAAAACCTCGAAAATCATAGTCTAGAGGCTCTCTCTCTCTCTTTCCAATACTCTTTTCACAATAGTCCAATAGTATAGACTAGGACAGAGCAACAGTATTCAATAGCGATGGCATAGTGAAAGCACAGTGTACAACGTGTGTGTCTATTTGTACTAGAGTACTGGCTGTATGGAGAGAGAGAGAGTATGTGAGAAAAAGACCAGGGAAATATATCGTCGTGCAATAAATAGTCGAGTGACTAGTGTGTGTGTACACATCCAGTGCAAAATTGGAGAGAAAATAGAAAAAAGAAGAGGCTCACCCATATACCTAGTTAGACAGCATGAGAACACACTTCTCACATTCAGGCGTCAAACATGGACTGGGTACACATACTCTATGTTTTGCGTGTGTCGTTGGTGTGTGTGTGTTGGATATTCATGTACATATGAATTATGGAATTCATTCAAATGGTCGAAATGCAGGCTAGAAAGACTGTGACGGGACAATGAAAGATAATAATAATGACGGAATCGAGGACCCAGATTGAGAGAAAGAAAGCAAACACGCACAACAAAGAAAGTCCCCAGAATCCACGCCACTTTCTCTCTTCAGCAAAAAGTGGGGTGTGTGCCCTAGCGTTGTACATCAGTCTTTCAATTTTTGTACACGCAGGACTTGTCCTAGCTGCTTAGGATAAAGGGGTAAAAAGATCACAACCATGTAAATATTCCTTATGCTATACACGATTCAGACTTTCCCCTTTTCTCTCTTGCTTTCTCTCGCTTTCTCCCTCTCTCTAGTGAGAATAGGGGAACGTAAAATGTTATTTTCAAAGGTGCAGCTACGAAGCATCATCCATCATATTTGTGAGGGGAGGTGGAGGTAGGGTGAATTTCGGAAAAATCAAAATCACATATTCTTGATTTTATCTCACAATGACATTTTCTCTTCTCTTTACTTTTTCTTCTCCATTCCTTCGGTACAACCGAGCTACACATCCATGTACTGCCTTGTCTCGATGAACGAGTGTAGGGCTCTGGCAGGAAAAAGAAGCTGAGAGACTTTAGGACTAAATATTCGTCTTTAATGATATATTGATTGATATACTTTTTTCCTCTCCCTCTTTCTTATGTGTGTATGGCTGCTTCATCTGAAATCAGCTCTTGTCGTAAAGATTCATCGATTCAGAATTTCTGTCAGGACGGAGAGGAGGAGCAAGAAATGGTGGAATTTCCCCCTCCCTACATTTATAAATGTAGAAAGAGAAAGAGAAAAGAGAATCTCCGAGGCACACTAGCCATAAATATATAAGCGTAAATATAGATTTTATATTATGACCCTTCCGTACATACTATACATATTTCATATATGATATTTGTATTGTGTATATTGTGTTTGAAGAATTGGAGTGGTAGTGAGAGCTCATGATGTACGATCTAGGCTTCCTTCTACATATCTTTCTGTTTTTGGGTTTCTTTCTGCTCTTCTGGACGGGGGACTGGTTTATTTTGAACTGGAAATAAATCGCTGGAGTAATACAATTCTTGGAAGGGGAAGAAAAGAGGAAAGAGGGGAAGGAAGGACGAGTTTCTTGGTTTCTTGAACGTTTAGCTTTTTCCCTCTGAGGGAAAATTGGCTACTAGTGCATATTTAAATATTTTACTTTGATTTGAGCGACGTAAATAAAATGAGTTAGCTCACTGTCGAGGATCCAGCCCAAAAAGGGAAAGGAGGAGGAGAAAGGTAAGAGAATAGGAAGAGACCATACACATTATATAGGGGAGTGTATCTGTGCGTAAGGAAAAGAGAAAGATGGAGGGAAAACCTCGCCTTAATATATATATACATATATTCGTATAGGTAGTGTCGAGAATTATTTATACCTTCCCTCGAAATCTTTTTCCCCTTTTTCTTGTGTTAAAAAATGTATATCTACGAGTCTGAAAATGGTCTGGGTTCCACTTTCCTTATCTCTCCTCCTTCTTCTTGTAAAGCTTCAGATACTTAGAAGAGGGAAAATGGGAAACATAAGGTGTACATTGTACGGGATGAACATTCAAATCTTTCAAAGCACCTGTAATTTTGTACGACAGAAGGTACAATGTAAGGAACTGACGCTGCTACTCGACCTGGAGCGGCAACTGATGTTCCAACTTTCTCCCTCTTTCTCTCCTTGTTCTTGTTTGGGAAGTTAAAGTCAGGAGAGAAAAAGATGAAAATGTTTAAGGAATTTTTGTACTGTTTTACTAGATTCGCCTATACTTTCAAGTTGACCGTGGGCTGTTCCCTGGTCACGTATACGCGTCATATTTGGGACGTGAATACTGGAGGTGTGAATGAAGTAGGTGGTGTTTGTGAGTTTATGCTTTTATGCAAGACTTTAGTGTGAATAATAATTAATCAATTTAGGGTTTAATTAAATTTTTGAGTGAATTCCCCTCCTTTCTCTTTCTTTGCCTCTTTGGTGACTTACATTCTTACTCTTCAAGTCTTCTCAGTCTATCTTGCGTGTGGAGTTGGTTAAAAAAAGATTTTTTCCTATTCATGACAAAGGCAGTGTCCATGTAATTTGATAATGGAGCTGGGACTGGAAGGTTATTCATCAAATAAATTTTTTTGTGGGATTGAGTAAGGGAAAGGAGAAGGGAAGGAGGGCAAGTGAGTAATTGAATTCTCTTGTTGCTATTGTAGCATTTGTCATCAGACTTTCTCCAGCTCAAGTCTACTACATTCCTCCTTTCCTTTCTCCTCCTTGGAACATATACAAATGACAAATGTGTATATGCATATGTATGTATGTATTTATATGGGAGAATTTTGTTTTCTCGATATGAGTATCATCTACAACGACTCCCTTATGCGATATATATCATCCCAAGGTTTTTTCGGGGACTACTTTTACCCCCCCTCCCCCCCCCCGTCTTATTTATTTTGGCTTGACTGATCTGTATTCTTGGGTAAATCTTAATCTTCCAACCTTCAACTCTCCGTTTCATTGTTTTTTGTCTACTACTAATTTAGACTGAAAGACACTGTTTGGTTTTATTTTCAATTTCCATTCTCGACTCTCTCTTTCTTTAGCTTTCTCTTTTTCTTCGAAAGAGGGGAGGAAACAAAGTTTAGCCTATTCTCTCTTCTTAGTTTTTGGGAGTATACTTTAACTGTCTCCCTCAGTTTAGCATTTCAGAATTTATTTAGGAAAAGTAAACTGTAAGAGGGAGAGACAGGACGGGAAAAAGAGGGGATGGAGGAGGAGGATGGATTTAAAAAAGGAGGAGGAGGATAGATAATGGGATGTACAAACTTTTCCTTTGCTCTGTGTTTTTCTTTTCATTTTTTATAGAAAATAGTCTCATTATCTCTAAGCGGAGACCATTGTATCATTATGCTATCCTTTTCTGAACAATAGAGAAAATATAGAATGCTGCGGTTTCCTTATCTTTGTTCCATAAACTCCCGTATGCTTCTTCTGCTGTTGGTGATACTTCAGCAACACACGATTAAATTTCCTAATTTTATAAAAACAAATCTCCCATCCCATTCTCCTCCAACTTTCACTACTGCGAATTTTCCACACGGACACATGCATACAATTACTAGACACCCGGCGCATGTTTGTCTCTTTCTGTTCTCTCTCTCTCTGGCTATATCCGCTCATCATATACGAAGAATTCGGAGGATGGACGTGCTGGATATGATTTTGACGGAGCTGCAGTCATCCAACGTGGTATACAACACCATAACGTGTACTAAAATAGTGAAATTCTCTTTCTATATTTTGTATAGCAACTTGTGAATGCATAGATGTAGATAGGATTTCACAAGCTCCACACAAATGGGAGTTCTCTCCTCCTGTCTCTCTTTTCTCCTCACTTTCTCTATCTTTCTCTCTCTTTGTGTGTGTGTCATGGTAGGGCGCTGATTGTGCATAGAGGCTATTCTGACTCTTGTCATTTAGCAGCCAGAGTCAACAGTGATTAATTATGCTCGTCGTAATAACATGCTCGGAATTGCTAATATTATCCGTGGTTGAAGCCGGGGAACTGGTGGGGGAAACAGCGTATTAAATTGAGCTACCTAAACTCAACAGTTTTTCCGACTCAAGGCTCTACTCTTTCACTTCCTCCACACACAATTGGGATGGACGTCGAGGCTACAGTCACACACATTATTCTTCATGTGGTGTGTGTGTGTGGAAGAGTATGTCCACATCATGTGTGTGTGGAGGAGGTTCGAAAAAAGCTCCGAGTAAAAACCACTGAATTGTGGGAGCTTTTCTCCGTTGCGCAACTCTACTTCCATATAAATGTTGGGTGAAAAGCTGTTGGTGCCTATTCTATTGCATTTGTGTGTGTGTGGGCTGCCACATGTTATATAATATGTTGCCCAAATGAGAAAGTTATTCTCTCTTCCTTTCTTTTTCCCTTTACCCCCTGTTGAAATGATCTTTGGTCATATATTTGTAAAACAAGCCGTTCTCTGGTCATTTGGTCAAATTTGTACTATATTTGAGCCACTGCTGCTTCATTCTCAAATTATACTGCGTGTGTGTGGAGAGAATTAAGAATAGAGTTCACTTAAATATTTGTGGTCGACTTGTGGTTGCAGTAATACAAAATTACTGTTGAAATTTTATTGCTCTAAATCAGAATTTCTAGTATCAAGACTAATCTAATTTTTATTCATGAGCGCCATGACAATTTCCTCCGCCATTCTTCATCATTAAGTGCTTTTCATCGTGGAGGCATCATTGAATCTTTGCATATTTTAAATGTATCCTTTCCTTCCCTTTGTTAATTAATTTTAGACAGGAGAGCAACAGTGTCATATTACAATTATTAAGAAATCTGACGAAACAGACAAAACTCTTTCATAAATATTCAATTTCCCTGCCATCTTTTTGTGCCTAGTAAAGACTGCAGAAGGATATTGATTTATTTACAAAATACCGGAACACGGAAAGAACTGGCGGTAAATCGACGGTCGTCCAGACACACAAATACTCACGCACACAAAAGAAGCAGTCAATAGGGTGTCATCCAGTTGATGATGCCAAGTGGCTAGAGAGAGAGAGAGAAGTGTGAAGAAAAACGCAAAATAATGTTGTCCTTGTCGATGAGTGTTTTTTGCCTTGTCTGCCTTTCTTTTCTCCGTACAAAATGTCTGTATTTTGTAGAGTGTGGTTTGGAATGTTGAGAATAGGATGAAGAACAATGGGATTTTTAAAATTGTTTCGGAGAGGGAAGGTGAGAAAAGGGAAAGAGCTTAGAGAGAGGAAGGAGAAGGTAAAGGAAAAAAGTGGGAAGAGGCAAGTTAAGGGAAAATGTGGTGGAGTCCCTTTCCCTTCTCTTTCTCCCTCTCCCTCAACTTGTAGTTATGTACGCTTGGAAGGAAGCCTCAGGTGTGAAAACTTGTTCTGCTGCTTCCGCGCACACAAGTCTAATGGCTTGTCTTTGTTTTTTCTCTTTTCCAAGGAAATTCCCCATAGACTGAAGACTTTCTCTTGTCGCTCAGCTCTCCTTCCAGTTTTCCTCTTTCTTCTCATCTTCTTGATTCCTCCTTCCCATCAGCCATGTTCAGTGAAAGATGTGAATTCTCTCACACACTTCCCCATCCATTCAGGTACATATATCTACTTCTTTACACTCCGTAAAAGGCGAATCAAGTAAAGAAAGTTTGGAAAGAAGGTGAAGAAGAAAAGCTTTGGTTAAAGGTACAGAAAGGAATTTATGCGTGTTAGCATTGGGACTTGTAAGCTGGGGGAGAGCTCCAGTTTTTTTGTTCACGTCTACAATGCATTTTCGTTCTGATCCTGGTCGGGGAGAAAAAAGAAAGGAGAAAGGAGGGTAGAAAGGATGTCTGAGTGTGTGTGTATGTGTGGGACAAATAAAAAGTCAGTTTTAGTCATTACTGCTCTTTACTAAATGACTTTTCCTCTCTTCTCTTCGTCCTCTTGGAAGAAGAAGGAAAGTTTAGAAGGGTGAACGTGACAGGGTGGATGAGAGGGATTCTGTTTCTCATAAAATGTAAGGTGCATAGTATGTTCGTCCCCTGTTTGTATACGTATAGAAAATTTCCCACTTTGTGCTTCACCTTTAACTTTACCAGTTGCTATGCCATGGCATAGTTTCAACGTGTGGGAATTTTCTACGGGTTGGCATTAGAATTCTCAGAGTTACTACCAAAAGGAGAGGAGGAGGGAAAAGGATGCCACTTCAAAAGTAGTCGTTTGGTCTTAGAGATGGTGGCTGTACAATCTCAATGGGTCGGGGAGACTTTTTGGTTACAATTGGGACTGTGTCGGCGGAGGGAAAAGTTGACGCTCTTCGTATTGCTAAGTTATGATTGTGTTTAAACCACCCTAGTGCATTACATGATTTTGACTAAAACTTCACACACGGCACACCGTCTCCTTCCCTTGTCTTTTCCAGAGAGTGAGAAAGAGAAAGGAGGGAAAGTAAAAGAGAGAGAGAAAAGTAGTTGGATGTTGAGGGACGATTACTGGAGAAATTTTGGAGTTTCGCACTTTCAGCTTTTCTCCTGCAAGTCTCCTGGAGTTAAAAGAGAAAGTGGGAAGAAATCAATTGAGAGATTTTGAAAGTGTAGTTCTTGTGCAATGTGTGTGTAGAGTGGACGTGATGTAAATTGTACTTTCTCCCTCTCTTTCTCTTTTAATTTTGGTGTGTCTGATTGTGATTAAATGTAAGATGAAATTTGGAAAAAATATTTAAATTTTGTGAGGACAAACCATGTGCACTGTGCGTGTAGATGAAGGAAAAGTTTGTTTTCGATAATGTATTAACCATGTAAAAGAATTTACATTAATAAAATTAATCTCATTAGTAATGAGATTCGTTTGTACACCTGAGAATATCTCATGCAAATCTATGAATAAATAAAACATCACAGGGAGTGTGTATGTACTGAATGGCATGGCTATACTGTGTAATATAATTGGGAGACTTTTAAAGCAAATCATATTAGAAAAAGCAGAGAAGAGAGGAGGGGATGCAGGAGGAGGTGGAGTGAGAGGAAAGAAAGGGGCAATTTGACTTTGAGAATTTTCAATTTGCATATATAATATACACATCATATTACATATTATACTACACTCCTCCCTTCCTCCTCCTCTTCTTCTCGCTCTCCTCTACTCAAATCTCTCATGCACATAATTCTTAAGAAACTTAAGTTTTCCGTTCCCTTTGTTTCTTCTCTCGTCTCGGCCCCTCTCTCCATCCTTCCATCTTTAGCGAGTATTTTCATCATTTTTCTTCCTTCATCCATTCCTTATTCACTTTTGTTTTTGAATTCTTTTGATTTCTATTTCAGGAGATGTACAATGTAGAAAATGTATTTTTCCTGGCCCTCCTCCTTCTTTCTCCCCTCGTTTGTATATAATTTTGAAGGAAAAAAAGGAGGACTGTATCTTTTACACATAGTGTGTGTAGTATGTACTGTACACAACATACATGCACACATAAAGAGAGGGAGAATTTCGGCATGCACTGGTTTACTATGCTTCAGTCTCTGCGACAGCAGCAAATGGATTATACAAAATTTATACATAAACAGAGATCGCCGGTTTGGAGGAACAGAGAGAAAGTCTCCAGAAGTCTCGAAGACTTGCTTAAGTTTCTCCCTCTCTCCATCTGTCTATGTTCACTGTACATGGATCGTGGATACTGTATGTGTACTCACAATTCGTTTCGCTTGGAAAGTTTCTCCAAGTCGTCTCACTCCCTTCTCCTCCTCCTTTACTCTCTCATAAGTCTTTCTTGGGTATTTTGAGTTCTCATTTTAATATGCAATTTATTCTTATGCGGCTCTACGTACTTGACTTGGTTTTATTACTCTTTTCTCTCTCTCTTTACAACTTTATATTTAATGTGTATAGTGGTTCCAATAAAGACTCCTACGGCCAACATACTAACCATACAGTCTGACACACACAGATACGGACCCCTGTCTGCCAACACACACACAGATTCTCTTTTTTACCTACATACGTCACGTGCATAGAGGAGGAGGAGGCGGAGTCCCTCCCTTACAATTTCCAGCTATAAATGTATTTTGTCATGCTTCCCTCCCTACCTCATATTTATATCGTAGATACAGGGGATGAAGCATATGCTCATAAAAATTGAGTGAAATATGCATCCGAACCAGTTGAAAAAGAAGGTAAAGTAGAGAAAGAGAAAGTAAAGACAAGTACGGTGTTTCAGTTTGATTCCTCGTCATATCTATCTTTTTTTTCTTCCTTTCCTCTTGCCACCTTCTCCTGTTCCTTCTTATTATGTAGACTATATTATGGAGTAGAGTCTTATTGCCGTATTCCGTATTCGCCTCGGGGAGACATTTTATTGCTGCCTCCAGAGTATAAAATTTCAAACGTAAAATACTCTGTGTGTATGCAGGGCTCATAGATATGACGACCCAAACTCTATCACTCTTCTCTTCTATCTCTGTCTGTTCTCATGTACACTTTCTCACTTTCTCCTATCTGTGTGTGTGTGATAGAGAAAAAAAGGGGAGAAGGCACAGTGGGATTTTCATTTTAGTTTCACGATTCTTCGATTAATTGATTCAGACTTCACTTTCTCTCCCTCCTCTTCTCTTTCCCACTGTATGTGCGTATACATGGATGGTCGGGAGAGAAAACTGGAGAATTTACGAGCCCTGGTTAAATTGTAAGCTGGTTGGGATTTATTTTCTACAGCGCTTCCCTTTCTCTCTCCCTCTCTCTACTCTCCCTTGTGATTGAATTGCTTTCCCATCTTGGTCGTGAAGCAATAAAGAAAAGTAATGAGCATAGTCCGTCCTGAACTGCAAACGGAGGGGAGAGAGAACCTTTTAAGGCACTGCTCCCCCTATCTCGCAGTCTGTGGTGGATGAGACCGTGAGTGTATGTAGTGTGGTGTGGGTCTGAGGGATCTCGTGTTTTTGGGTCTATGAAAAGTAATGATGAGGCGGGTAGGGAAGAGTCTTTAAGTTTTTTGCAAACGACACTTTGTCTTTCTCTCTCCCTTCTTTCTCCCTCTTTGGCTGGATGGATGGGTAGCTGGGAGGCGGAGAGACTTGTCTGGAAGAACGTGTGGATAAGGGGGGAATGGAGGGTGGGAGGGAGACATCTACTTTGTAATGAAATGTGTTAATTTAAATACTGAAGGTATTATACACACACAAGTATACTGTGTAGGATAGGATGGTACAAAGATTTAATCACAATGTGTGTGTGTTTGTATGTATTCAGAACATATGGCGGTATACAATGACTTGAAACTACAACCAAATATTTTTCTGTTTTCAGGATCAATGAGAGAAGTGTCTGTGGAACGTTTCCTTTTCTCTTTTGTGTTTTCATGGGATCCGGCGTGGTGATAATGAAAATTGCGAAAATAATGTTTTAAGAGGTGAGCCTAACATTATTTGGCAATTTTTTCTCTTCACATTATTCTGCAAAAAGTAGAAAAGTATTGTGATGTATTATGGACGGATGAAAAAAGATGCCGCTGTATCTGCTTTTAATTAATTATTTATTCAATCTATATTCATGACATGAATTTCATATACGTTCTTTTTTAATTGTCCTTTTTTACGGAGGAGAAGACACAATAAATGGCTGCTTACTTCTTTGGGGCACATTCGTTGGAGAGAATTTGTACTAAAGAGGAAGGGGGATAGGCGCATATATTTTATGGAAAATAGGGATGTCAGGAGTAAGGATTGAGGGCTATGATTGGAAAAAGAGAGATAGAGAGAGCGAATATAAACTTAGGATTGCGGTATAATATATTATGAAGTCAGAATGATTAATTTAAGAAAGTTATTCAAATTGTGTGGATGAAAGAGGAGGAGGAAGCTTGTGATGATTTGCTGACAGATAAGGATGTACTTCCTTTACCGAATTTAAAATGGTTAGTCATACAATGGATTTAGAGTGTAGTGACACTCAATTCAATATTCCTCGTCTCTCTCTCTGTGCAAATAAGTATTGTGAAATATTTGGTTTTACCAATCTATTCTTTCCTTCTGAATTCCATACTCACTTTTCTCCATTTTTTCCACAATATCCTTTCTAAATATACATATAGAGGCATTTTATCTCTATCTTCCCTTTTCTTTCATCAAATAAGATTCACAATCGTAACAAAATTTCGCTTACATCGAGTTGGTTGTGACCAAGTGCAGCATAAATATTTAAAAGAGAGAGAGAGAGAGCAATTCTTCATTCCTTCGTTTCTTCCTTCTTTATTTCCATTACTTGTCTAGTTATGTAATGTACGCAATTTGACGAGAGGGACGAGATATTTCATGGAAATTGAAAGATCAAACATTTGCATATCATCCTCTCTCTCTCTCTCTCTTTCTCCAGTAGAAGCAATAGTGGTAGCATCCTACTTCCATTTTCTGTCTCAACAAGTTCTCTGTGGTTGGCTAGTCGCGATAAGAAACAATCAAACAAAGTCTTTGTTACGTCATCTCATGCACACACGGAACTGAGCACTGTGCAATGCCTAAATATTTTCTTCTGCCCCAGTAAAGCTGTAAAGATTCCAGTTGTACTTGCGAGTTTAGTCTTTTTTGGAAACTTTGGGAAGAAAAAAACAGCGTCTTGTTCAATTGAAAATGGATGATGAAAAAGGAAGAGAGAAAGAAAGAACTAGCTTCTTGTGGCTTAACCTATTTTTTCTGTTATTTTTCTCGTTGAAATGTTGACTAGGGGAATGGATCCCGTAGTTTCTTTCCCACATTCCTTTTCCCTACGTATTGTGGATGAAATGTGCAATTGTATTTGTTTTCCCCCAATTTGCATTTTTGTGTTTTCATTTAGAAAATCTTTTCCAAAGGGAATAACTTTCAGTCAAGTTTGTTCGCTGCGGGAGAGATAGGAGTTCACCTTGCCTAAATTGTGAGTGTCGATTTCAGTTCGGGGTGTAATGTAATGGAGGCTCAGGAAAGCGATATGTAGAGAGAGTAAAGGAAGATTCGATTTTTGAATTTTCCACTTCCAAATTGTGATGGTTTTAGCTGTGGAGTAATTTATTGATTGTTTGAGGTACTTTATTTAAGTGTCAAGTCATTAATTTACAATGCACTGGTTTTTTCGCAGAAGAAAGAGAAAAATACGACTTTGCCATGACTACTTTCATCTCCCACACAAACACACGCACACTTCACGTACCTTACTTATATCTTGCATATATGTATAAATCCTATGTCTATCACACGGGCCTATCAACTAGCAGAGAAATGTGGCAGTTGGAAGACGAAAGCCCAAGGAGAAGTGAAGTAGATGATGATGTTCTCCCTCACTAGTCTATGCAAGCAAATCCAGTTGCCTGGATAAGTGTTTGCACTACGTCAACGTCTATACTTATGCACAGCCTTGGGGTAATCCTATGAAAGAATGAGGTAGAGTAAAAGTAGAATAGGAGAGAGAACTTAAGGAGACGAAGAGAGGAAGAGGAGGGACAGAATAGGTTAAGGATGCAAGGAAATCAAGTCAGGAAGCCTCATAAGATATAAAAGTCATTTTTAGTTCAGCGGATAAATTCATTGGACTTTTTTTCTCGGTGAGGGAAGTAGAGAGAGAGGGTAGACCGGTGAAGGAGTAGTGAGGAGAGAAAAAGAAGACCATCACTTTTGATAATATGCAATGTTGTGGTAAATGAAGAGGAAAAGGAAATGAAATGAAAAGACCAGGGCAAGGCCAGTCCTTCGGTTTTTACTCTCTCTCTCTCTTCTTCCTTACTACTCTCTACTCTCAGTATGCTTGTTAGTTGAGGTCACACGCACATACCAAGATAAAGAGAGGGTGTAATGCAAGAAATATATTTTCACAGGGTATTGTCACAAAAAATGTCATTTGCTTTACGATCTATTTATTAGCTGTAGACTAATAAAGGGAGGCAACCATGGATGGTGGTCTCACCCGTCCACACACACATCCACATTCTTTCTCTTCTCACTCGACACTGCACACCATGGTGACAGGGAGGCCTGGGTGCATAAGGGTGTATGGGACAGAGACTGTGTGGTGTGTGTGTGAAGGAGCGAGTGAATTTAAAATGATAAAGGTCATGCACTTTCACTACTCCACACATCCAACATAAATTACGGGGAGCAGGAGCCAAAAGGTATAGAAGAATGCCTTTTCTCTCTCATATGTACATTCTTCAGCATGTACTTTCTCTTTTTATTCTTCCTCCTCCACTATTTTTTCTTCTCTCGTACACTTTGAGAAGAATATTTTGTCTCATCCACCACCACCACGAAACCCCGACTCTCTCTTTTTTATGGACTTTCACTTGAGTTGTTCCCTGTACCTTTTCTCCATTTTCTACAGCATTGACTTGACATCCCAGCCCTTGTGCTCTGATCTACAGTGATGTGTGTACAATTGTTTTGGTATTTACACTGCCCTCGCTCTCCTTTTCTGCACTGTCAAATCCTGTGGTGGTGGTAACGATGGATTGGGAATGCTACGTCATATTTTGGTAGAATGAAAAATTCCAAAAGACAATATTTGTATTATTGTGCATGCCTGTATTGGCAATATATGACCATGTGTACATATATATGGAACAGACCATCATTCGATAATTCATTTGGCTTTTCTGTGCAAGTGTGTGTTTGACGTACATTTTCAGAAAAGAGATGAAGGAGGAGGAGAAGGGAATAAAAGAATTCTTTTCAAAATGAAAAAACATGTCCTACGTTCCAATTTTTAAAAAGTTTTTTTTTAGTCAACTGTCATAGTTATGTATGTGTGGTTTATAGCGGATTTCCGTTCGTGATGATGTGGGGATCAGAACTGAGGGTATGTAGACATGGAAGATGTTTTTGTGTCTTTCTGTGTGTGTGGTTGGGTATACTTCTATGTGGATACGATTGGGTGAAGTACTGCACTGTGAATGTGAGTGTGTGTGTGTGACTGGGATAGAGTGACAGTGGCAGTGATGGAGTTTGGAGTGAGGATATGTCGTACATTCTTTTTTTGGGGGTCTCCACGTTGACGTCCGGATAATCTGATTGGATGATGGCCGTCCGAGGTCAAACAGAGAAAGCGAGTCTGTAGAATAAAATAATAAGTTTTTTGGGTGGTCATAAAGGGACCCATGGTTTTGAGCGAAGCGTAAATAAAACAGATTTTCGGGTGACATTGCGCACACACATACAAAGTAGAGTTGAGGAGAACAAAAAAAGAAGAGAGTGAGAGAAAGGAGAGCGGGAGGACAAGATCACTGGACTAGTAGCCTCTATGTCTACTAAATAATGCAGATGAGTGAAAATAGAGACATTTTCTCTACGTCTATGTCTGAACAACAGTATGTAGTAGTATGTTGTGGCGGCCATGGCCCTTCGCTTGGGACTTTGAAAAAAAGTCGCATCTCGGATTTTTCCCATTCCCCCATTCGACAAAAGAGCTGGAGCCAACTTTAGAGGGCTATTCTGTTTCTATTTCAAAAAAAACCATCCAGTTTCTTTCTTTCCATATCTGTAGAGACTGTGTGCATGTGTGGGATTTTTTGAAGAAGCCTGTAGAGCCTTGGGAAAGCGGGTACAGAATTTTTCCTTCTTCTTTTCTACTTTCCTCTCTTCAGAATAATGTGGAGGGTATCTGGAGGAGGAGAAGGAGAAGGAAGAGCAGCTTGCTTCTCCTGTCCTCACACACAATGTTGTGTCGGATTACAGATTAAGAAAAAACGACGGGGAAGAAAAAGGACTTTCTCTAAAGTCTACTTTTCTAAAGCTGTACCCTCTCTCGGTCCCTTCCTCTCTCTCTCTCTATTTCTGCTCTCTTTGGGCGAGTGTGTTGGCTTGTAATATCTTGTTCTTATTTTATTTTAATGCTCAGTGAAAATATGTATGACTTTGCAAAATTAATTTAGTGAACAAGTTAATTTGAAAATATGATTCCGATCTGGTTGCGAATTGTGTTGAACAAGTGTGTATTATCAATATGTATGTAATGTATAATAGTATATTCATAAAGAAATCTATTTGGAGGATGTATTTCTGTCTGAGAGAGAGAATGTATGTGTGCTTAAATGAGACCAGTAATTTATTCAAATGTTCACTTGCTAATTGCGCCACTGTAAATTAATGTACATTCATGCACTTAACGCTAATGTGCGTAAATTTGTCATCATAACGACTCGCCACTTTATTCACACACATTCTCACTCACTCTTCTTCCCCCTCTCAGATCCATGCACACTTAAATATATGTATGAGAGGAAAGGGGGGAACTGAGTAGTCGAGGCTGGACTGGGCTGTTCGTTAAGTTGTAATTACGCACGTGCTTCAAGTGTAATAATTTGAACATTACGAGATATAAAGATATAAATGTACATCATACATACACTCATGCAGTACGTATCTATAATACAGATTCTGTATTACATGGATGAAGTAATAGAATAGGATATGCCAATAAAGTCTAGTCTCTTGACTCTGTCCTCTTCTTCCTCCTGCTACTTTGGCTCCATCGTATTATGATTATGAAGTGACGCAGAAATAATATTGCTAATAATCCAACAATTAAGCTTAGGAAACCATTTTCCATTATTCCATGTGCCACACGGCACGGCGAAGAGAATATTCGACATTTTGACTCTCTCCACATTTCTTCATGTCGTTGTTTATGGAAGGTGAAAGTAGGGAGAAGAGGAGGGGAATTTCGTTTCTCCAGTCATCCTGAGGATGTGAAGAAAATGGATAAAATATTGAAAGTAGAAGCTTTCCCCGTATTTTTGATCCTCTATATTCAGGATGAAATTGGATAAAAAAAACTTGTGCCTTGTATATTTCTAATTTTTGCATGATATGCTGATGTATTTTCTTGGCGTGATATTTTTGCAAATTGTAAATCCTCCTCCTTCTCTTTTTCCTCCTCGGGTTGCTCTGTACTGCCTTTGAACGGATCCAGACATTACACCTACAAATATACGGGAAGAGAAAGCAGGAGAGGGATGGGAGAAGTGAAAGAGAGCAGGAAGCTGGGCTGTTAGACTACAAGGATTATATATGTAGTGTAGGCTGACTGTGACTGTAGGCTGTGTGTGTTGGTGTATATACTGAGTGTGTTTGTGTCATGAGACAGGAATAGGAAATATACGATGAAAGGGAAATCGATCGAAATATACGTCCATGTTCTGTGTTGTGTATAGTCGCAGTAGAGAGGAGGAGAAAGAGAGAGGGAGAGGGGAAGGCAGGAGCAAGAATTTCTCACTGTCTCTCTGTTAGTGCCATAGAGTGATGTAAGTGGATGCAAGATTGGAGAGAAAAGATGGGTGAAAAAGGCTTAGCTGTTCCTAGGTGACAGAGCTTCCGTCCTCCGCTCTCTCGTCATTCACTACACTTTTCCCATGTACAGAGACACACAAACAGAGTTAGGCAGGAGTCAGCATTAGCTTCGAAGCCTACTTCTGAAGAGGCGAAAGCGAGAGAGAGGCTGTCGAGAATAGAAATGGAGAGACTCAGGTGGTGAATCGTTGCATGTCTCTCTCTTTCCATCTCTCTCTCTCTGTGCATGTGTGTGTCCTCTTCAAGGGGCATGCTCCCTCTTCTTTTTACCTTGTATCGTTTCTTGTCCTTGAGGAAGAATATATCGAATAAAATGTGAGAGTGAGTGTGTGACTTGAACAGACACACACATACCGCATGCAATACGAGTAACGGTTTTTCCAATGTATTTGGGTCAGTTTGTCTTGAGCAGACACCATGGTGTCCATGTATACACAATAGTGATGGGAAGAGAGAGTGAGTGTGTGTGGAGGACGGGAGGAGAGGTAGGGTTTATGACTTGCTCCCATGAAATGAGATAAAAAAGACATTAGGAGGAAGAGGAGTGTGTGTGGGAGAAAAGAGAGGGGGAGGGAAAGTAAGAGTTTGTTTAGGTGGTTTTCTTTCGGAATTCTTCTCTCTTCTCTTGTGGAGTGGAAGTGGAGCTGAAGAGTTGTCCGGATAGAATTTTGAGTATTGGGATGGACTCCCCATCCTTAGCCCGTTCCCCCTTTCTCTCTCTCTCGCTTTCTCCTCTCTCCATGTTTTGTATTTGTAGTCACGTTGTTAAAATAGAACGACCGTGTATAAATTGTCAGAGTCTATAGATTGTGAGGGTGTTTGTGAAAGTGTACATCTACAGATACACGAGGGCATTATACTTACATGCACAGAGTACAGACAGACGAGATTCCTTGTACTAGATTGAAAAAGAGCTCCTCTTTCTTCTTCTACTCTTTTAGACATAGATACATGTATTTAGTGTGGGTGTGTGTATGGATTTATATTGGCATTCTTATTCTGGAGAGTGTGTATGGTTAGCTTCTTCTTTCTCCTGTCTGACTCTTTGACTGACTGGGTGGTGGTTTGGTGTAAAGTCAAGTTTCTTCCAGTGTGTGTGCTGTGCTGGTCTTCATGTTGGTATGAAAAGGATGTGGGAGAAGAAAGAAGGGAATGAGGGGGAGGCGAGCGAAAGGAGAATATGAAATGTATGGTCTGGGGAAAAAGATCGAGCCAAAAAGTCAACTGACTGTTGAATTGCATTTGAAATTGGATGTCCTGATGGGAACACTTGGATTCAAGTATGTTCTCTCTATGTGTCCCAACCTCTTCTCCTATCTGATTTCCTTCACATTCTTTCAATGGATGGAACAACGCAAAATATGCATACCCTTTTTCTGTCTCTCCGTGTGTGTGTCTCTTTCTCGTACCCAAAATTTCCGCGCGTTAGTCAAGTGATGATCGTACTTTTTTGTACCAACCCATAACATGAGAAAGAGAGAAAGTGACATGGAAGAACCCTATTTTAACTACGGCTGCACCCTATTTCCACTGACACACACACCCTCTCTCTCTCTCTCTCTCAAACACACACAGACACTTGAACATTTCCACATATTCTAATGCTCACATATTTGGCTTTTATGAACTACGTCCTGACTGTAGACTATACTTTTTTGTCCCGGCACAACCCACTATACGACGGCCTCAATCTCGTCCTTTCTCCTATGCTATTCAATTTACTTGTATTCAATATGTCCTTCTTCCTCTCTCTGGCATCCTTCCCCGTTTTTGTATGAATTTTGAATTTTGACGAGTACCTAATAATATTTGGAGGGAGGGAGCGTATTTTCCAATCTATTTCTCTAATACTTGGGAAAAGAAGCTTCCAATTTATGTCAAAGTTTTTTCATGACAATTCAATTGAATCACTCCATCCGTCTTCGTATCTAATTAAAATTTTCAATTGCCAGACTTCAAATTTCATAATTTTTTTATGAATATTAAATGATATACCTGACTAGTCATCGAAATAATATTGAGATTTTAATGTAGTAGGGTTAGGTGGGGCTATTCCGTCAGTTGCAATTTTTGGGTTTTGCTTACAATTTTTCAACCAAATTTTTGCCTGGGGTGTTCTTCATATATCTCTTGACATTGTATCAAAGTATGAGAACCCCAGTGTCTATTATTTTAAAACTGTGACATCAATTAGTGGGGGAATTAAACAACCTCTGACAGAGTTTCTCAGTCAGATTACTAAGTATCATCTTGCACACATGTTATTCTCTCTTTTGTTAAATTTTTTATTCAGAGGGCATCCTAAAGAGCCAAAGAACCCAATTCCATCAAAACATGGAATTATATGTCGACATAATGTCACGATAATGACCTGTCGGAATAGCCCCACACAAATTTCAGTTGAGGG
>WJFB01001968.1:0-23796 GCA_009870185.1 Pygmarrhopalites habei
GTGACATTAGAACCCAAATTAAAAGCCTGGACAATGTGTACAGGGTCAGAACAACTGAAGAGATGGTTCCCCGCCGAAGGCGGGGAAACCACCTCGTTATACATAAATAGAGGAGCAATAACAATAAAAGCCATTTTCATAATTTTTATGCTCATACGTTATTTTTTTCTAACAAATAAAAATGTTGAGTGTGTGACGGAGGAAATTCGAAATCCTTTTTGTGAAAATTGACGAAGAAGCAGAGTAAATATAGAACAGAGAAACAAGAGAGAGAGGAAGATGTTTTCTTTTAGTCACAGTTTCCTTATTCGACTTTTACAAGGAACCAAGAATTTTTTTAAAAAAAGAAAATAATCTGTCTTCCTTATGCGCCAACTTGTCTACTGAGACTCACCTGAGGATGAGACATGACGGAATTTAATTATACATGCTGCACACACACACACAGATGATGACTGACAATGAAACAACCAACGACGGACGACAAACGTAACCACTCTCGTTCTTCGAAATGAACAATCCTCTTTCCATATGATATGGAAATTGAGGAAATTTGGCGTGACTTCTGTTTGTGTGAGATACCAGATGATGACGGACGAAGATGAAGACACTTGCGTCAATGTGGACAATGAACGACGTAAAAGTACGTTAAGTGACTGAGAGGAACTTGTCATTCTTTTTTTCATTTTGAACATGGAACTAAATATAGACTGGAAGTAAGCAGTGCGTAAACAGAGTTGGAATATCTTTAATAAATTAAAAGGACACTTTTAAAACAAATTTTTTTGTTCCCTGTCTCTCTTGTTTTCATCAGTGGAATAACAGAGAAAGACCTCCAACATTGCACAAAAAATGTGAAAAACTTATTAGGATCTACTCTCAAGTAAATCCTGATTTGATAACAATAAACATAATAATTTAAGTATGAATGACGTAGAGTTGTGAGTGTACTAAGGGCCGTTGGCCAGATTAGACCAAAAAAAATTTTGGCAAAAAATAAAAAATAAAATGATAATGATGATGACTCAACTTGGATTTTATATTCTTGTGGGTTAAAAACTTTTATGAGCTTGCTGGATGAAACTTTTTTTTCCAAATTTTATACCTTTTTCTGTATAAATCTTTAATTCCATCCCATTCTTCCTCCAGATAATCAATTAGGATGACATTGTCCATTAGAAGGTGCGCTTTTAACTAATAAATTTTCTGAGGATTGTCTCTCGAGTGTGGAGAAAATTGAAAAAATGTGTGAACTCCACCCAAAGAGGAGAGAGAGAGAGAGGGAAAAAAACAATTTTGATCGTTTCATCCTCAATACTACAAGACAAAAGCAAATAATGGTCGTGTGATGAGTGGCTTGAGTAAAAGAACATAAAGAGGCAAAAAGAGAGAAAGAAAAATATTATGGCATTTTTGACTTTGAAAAATTTATTAGGTCTTCCTCCCCTATACAATACAATAATGTTTTATAGTTAATGACAAACACACACAATATTTCTTCCTGCTCCATCCTAGTTCTCTAAAATTTTGACTTGATTCTCATCTTCAATCTCCTCAACCAATCTAAAGGTCACCATCATATGAGGATAATATAATTCTTGTCGTGCAACACACAAACAAGTAAGCCAAGAGAAGAGAGAGAGAGAGAGAAAAAAAAAGGCTGCGAAAATCCACATAAAATTTGTGCATTAAACATAAATGTCTTGTGCATCGTCCACACACACACAGGACATGCACACACACAAAACTGCACTTATAATGATGTTGAGCCAATTTTTTCTGTTCTCCTTTCCCCCTAAAGTTTTTTTAATCCTCATAAGGGATGTTTCAATATTAAATGCTACAGGATATTGTTGTTGTTGTTTTTTTGCAAAAAACTGTTTGGTTTTGTAATTTTCATAAATTCAAAATTTTGACAAGTGCATTCTGAACCACACTGGCTCTGAGTCATCCATATTATAATTTTTTGAGAAAAACAAAAAGGTTGAATCAACACAAAAGTTGGCACACACAAAAGTAGAGCGATGAGTAATTTGTGTATAAATTATGTGATTCTCTCTCTTTTGGCAAATGTATTCAATCGACAACAGTAAAAAAACAAAGATGACGATTCCTCTCATCATTATCTTGTGCGGTTTTCTCTTCTCCTCGTTTGTTTCGCGTAGCCTAATAAAACTTGTTCTCCATTCTAATTAATACAAAATCCTTTTGTAGTCTGGTTCTCCACATTCATGTCATTGTGTGTGTGTGTGTGACAATTAAAGAATTTGACAAAGTATAAATCCAAGTTCAAGTTCACTATGCAAAGTACAAGTAGACATCTGGGAGCATCTACCAGTTTACAGAAAGAGAGAGAGAGAGAGAGAGAGAGAGAGAAGATTGGAAGATTTACATACAAGGACCACGTCCACTTGACTATGACTTGAGCTATGCGGGGTTTCATTAAAAAAAGTGACCAAAGAAAAAGAAAAGAGTCGGCTCTCAAATTGACATATATATTTATTAGAGGAAAACTACAGCACAATAATGTAAAATAATCAGTATTCAATTACTCATTCGGACGATTTACCCTTTCATTCTTGTTAAACTGTACTCGGAATTACGTGTATTTTATCCTTATTACAAGATCCCAATCCCCATTCTTTCTCTCTCTCTCTCTCTCTTTCTCATTTCTGTAAAAATTTCTCGGAATTTTTAAAGTCAGAGTCAAATGTCACATAATTTTTCCGATTCTTCTCTCCCTCCACACACACACACACATGCTCTCTCTTGGATAATAGAAAGGGAAATCAGGAATACGACTGTACATTACACACACACTCTCAGAAAGTGAGCAGCTAATGGTGTGTTCTATTGTTTTGTATTATTACACAATTTACGATCGCTGACAAGTTGGATGTGAGCTGTACGTGTGTGTGTGTGCTTGTGTGGTAAAAAAGGTGATGAGCACCTGGGCCGAGAGATCATGTCGGCTCTTTATTTATCAAAGTGGAGAGGATGTAAAGGGACAGCTTATTAAAAGACACTTCTTTGTTGTTCAACTGGAAAAATGAGAACTACTTTTATGTGGTCCTCCCTCCCTCCTTCCCTCCTCACACTTTACAAAATACCAATGTATAAAAAACATGAGGAAAAAAATTGTATCAAGAAATGCTAATTTGCAAATAATACAGATTCTCCAAGCGGCTCCATCAAGTCTACTTGAGAGATTTTCTTTACGTAGTAACACACATGTATGTATACTACTAACAATTCATATGTACATGGAGACCGGTCTCAAAAAGTCTTGGAGTCAACAAGACAAGTACAGTGTGTGTGTGTGTGTGTGAAATTATACAAAAAAAAAACAGGGACACGTCATGAGACGGGCATATTATTATGATGATGAAGAGGAGGAGAAGCTGGAGTGTAAGAACAAATCATCGTCATATTTAAAACTTGTATTTGAAATGATAATAAATGTTTTTGCCTCAAGTTTGGTGTTTGTAATGAGTTTTTGCCTTAATTACAAGACCCTTCTTAACAAAAATGTTTTATGCAGAGGGAAATTAAAGTTTTTTTCTTTCCTACTTCTTTATTTCCTAGACCATTTGTCTTTTCTGTGTTTGTGGTGAGTATTGTCCAGACAGAGAGAGAGAGAGTCCAAAAATGTGGATGAGGATGATGAGGGTAGGTAGTCCAAGAAATTTACATTTTTATTGATTGACTGAGTGTACACTTGCATCATAATTATAATTATTATTAATAAACACACAGTTTGAGGGGGAAAAGAGCGCAAGATGAAAAGCGTTGAGGTTGATGTGAACTGAGGAGAGAGAGAATAACAAAAGGATGATGATGTGATGGTCCTGTCTACTAGTACAGAGATGTGTGTAAATCCGTTGCTAATATTTTCACACACACACACACATCGTACGCAGTGAACAATACAAAGTCTGCATAATTTTTACCCCTGAGTAGAGTATCCAAGAAAGAGTAAAGTTGGATGATGATGAGTCAATATTATAATTTTTATTACACTTGCAGTCCCGATCCATCCATGCACTCCCAACCCCATTCGACCATAATTCATTTTAATTTTAATATTTACCAATCACCCCCACATTATTAATTTTCAATCAATAGACCAGGTTTTTAGTTGTAACTTTTTTGTACTCCTCACAGAAAGGGAGAGAGTGAACGAGAGTGAATGAATTTTTATGGTAAAGATAAATATTACGTCGTCCTCGTCATATTCTCAATATTTAATGTTTTTTAACTTGAGGCGTTATTTCCTCTTCTTCGTCATTTTCCACCTCTCCCTCTCTCTCTCTCTTCCCTTTTCATACATTTGAATTTTAATCGATTATTTATTTTAATCCAACAGATATGTAGCAAATATTGTACATTTTTACATGATCACAGCATGGAGTCCACACACACAAACACACGCGCACAACCATTCCGTACTTATGTACTTACATTTTACCTAGTATACTAATTCCTGTGAGCGCAATTAAATAATTAAATAATAATAAACAATTTAATTTTTTTTAATGGGTACAACATGACATAACGGAATCACACTGTCCAATTCATTTACAAATTCAGAAATATCCACAAACTAAACATAAAAAAATGATGATGGAGGAACACGTTTCCTTCATGAGGAAGTCATTCCGAGACTAATTAACAGTCAAAATAGTAAATTGAAAATTATCGATTCGTCACGATTGATTCGTTGTGTGGTGGACGTCGGAGGAGAGTCAGTGTCAATATCAAATTGAAAGTTGATGGTAAAAGAAAGAAAAGGAGTCGGGTGTCAAGGGAAGAGTAGAGGTAGGGGAATTAGTATTTTGAAAAACAAGAATTTCATTGTAACAGACAAAAATGTCCATTGTTGTTGTTCATTGACTGGGTGTCTTGTCTATGAGTAGACAAGGAGGACTGTGGAGGAATACGAATTGAGGATGTTGATTAATAATTATGATTACAAGAGTAAAACATCTAATGTGTCCCATTTTCCTCATGGTTCTTGTTTCCCATTCCTCCTCAGCTTGTCTTGTTCTTCTTGATGATGAGAAAGACGTCCTCATCCCTCATCTTTCTCTCTCTCCTCCTTTCTTCATTGTCTTTCCGAGAGGGAGAGAGGAACAGATGGGGGGAAAGCCTGTCTGGGGTTTCTGTGTGGAAACAGAGTGGGAGAAAGAGAGGGAGATGACACACACACACACACACACAGGTTCAACTCTTCAAAGTTCAATAGAGGTTGTGTGGTATGTCATGAAAAAATACATTTTTGAATTGCAAATTTGAAAAAAGAGTTTCACGCACAGTCACACTCCACACTCTACTAATCCATTGTTGAGTCTTCTCATTGTATTTCATTGTGTGTGTGTGTGTGTGTGTTGTGTGTGCTACCCTCTCCTCCGTGGACGTAACAATGTACCTACGTAACGTCGGACGTAAGTAAAACTGGTCAAAAATTCGTATATAGACAAAAGGAACTGACCAACCAGACGTCGTCCACTGTTTCAGATAAATGTCATCATTTTTAATAGCCTCCCTTTGTCTTTTCAACATTTACATGTCACACACACAAGGAGGGAGAGAGGGAGGGAGGGAAGGAGCAAAAGAGGTAGTAAGTAACAAGTCTCGACTCAAGTTTAACCAAATTAATTATGTATACTTTACATATATGCCGTTGTAATTGCAGTATGCTCAAATATATTATAATTGTGTGTGTGTGTGTGTGTGTGTGTGTGTAAAGTATCACGCTAGAATAATTTAAAGTTTTTGAGCGTAATAGTATCATGCGTGGAGGAGAGGAGTCATACACTTACAAGTCTTGTCTTATCATCAACATCTGTCTCCTGTCCATCCCCCCCTTGCAAAAACCACCAACAAGTTTCAAACTCATTCATCACAATTGTTGGGGAAGAGGAGGGTGTACGGAGAAGGGGGGAGGGAGGAGATGGAGGGAGAAAGGGGATCTGGGGTGCTGAGTGGTTAAATGTGCAAATTATTTTGTGCCATCAGAGAGAGAAAAAAAAGTACAAATTTTTATGTTCCTCCCGAGTGACAAAATACTTGCATTACCACCACCATTAAATTTTATGCACAATAGAATGATGGTTGAGGGAAGCAGGGCTAGACAAATTGGTTTTAGATTCCCAGAATCTGACGACCACCACCATTGAACCCTTCAATTCCCAATGTACACAAACAGAGAGAGAGAAAGAGAGAGAGAGAGACATGACCACACACAAACAATTTGTTTTTCCCCAGAGATTTTAAATTCAAATTTATCCTACTTAGACAGATTGAACCAAAGCTAATCAACGAGACGAGACAAACAGCACCAACAAGTCTAAACCTAATCATAAACAGTTTTTTGCAAAGTGCATCCAATCCTATGTTAAAAGAGAGAGAGAGAGAGCAAACGGGAGTGTAAAAAAGTGCACCGAGACAGAGAGAGAGAGAGAATAAATGCAAATTTTCAACTAGATTTTCCCCAATGGTAGCCCATTTGTACAAGAAAGACACAACATTTGTACAAGACAAATTAAATGACCATCCTTATCCTCTGATCATCTCTTCTGGGATGATGAACGGGGACTCGCAAAATCTAGACATGGGTTTTAGTCTCGGCAAGACTAAAATGAACAACATAAAAAACATTGGATGTGACCGTACAAATGTGTACACGATGTGTACAAACAAACACAGATGTGTGTGTGTGTGGCGTAGATTGTTATGAGTAAATACTAGTAAATAGACATTAGAAGGAAAAAAACTTTTGGTTGTGCCAAGAAATGCAGTTGATCAAATAAAAGGAAATGCATGTGGAGAGTTTGAAGGTGTACTGTAAATGGAGGGAGAGACCATATAGATATATTATGACTCTACACAGACACACACACACACACACTGTATCAAGTAGCCATTAAAAAGATGGGATGAAAAACAATGGAAAAGCAAGAATATCAGTAATTTAATGCTTATGAAATTCCATAAAAGAAGTCATTCAACTCACACACACACACACACACACACACACACACACACAGGTAACACTCCTCTTTGGCTGCCTCTTTATATCAATTATTCTTCTCCTCCGTCCTGATGAGCTCATCTACTACAAATCTACATCTATGCATGTTACAATCAAGTGCATGATGAGAAATCCTCCATGTAATAATTATCCCTTACCTCGTTAATCACTTGACCCCTGACACACTACACTCTCTTCGGGGTATTTGAAGATGACTTCCTTTCCTCATAAAGTAATGACGGAGAGTGTGTGTGTGTGTGTTTGTTTGTTTGTACTCCAGAACTTTTTTTCTTCTCTCTCTCTCTCTCTCTCTCTACCATTCCTTCCTCTTAGACTGGTTCTGTTTACAGGTCATGACACGATATTTTTCAGAATGAAAGGTAGGGAGGGAGAGAGTCATGAAATCGATATTATACCATATATAGACATAGAAGACACCCCCTTTGAAGCCGACACGTATGTGTAGAGTGTAGACACACACGACCATAAGTACGGCGTGTAGCGTATCAAGTCAAAATTTCCGTTTTTCCTGTTCCATCATCATCATCATTTACGTGTTACACGTTACATAATAACTGCGAAGGAGGAGAAAGAGTAGGAGGAAGAAGATTAGGGGAAAAAATTTCCGAGTGAGAAGAGTCAATCAAAGGAAGAGAGAGAGAGAGAGGAAAAAATCTGAATGGTAATTATGAAATTGATGGAAGGACAAGTCAAAATCTCTTTCCCTCCTCCCTAGGGCACTCTCAAATCTTCCAGCTTAAGGAGTGATACTGACACTGATGAAAAATAAATCAAAATCAAAATACCATAGGTCGATCATCTGTATTTGTTCAACACACACACACACCAACACATGGTACACTATGGGATGAGCTTGGAGTCAACTTCCTTGTTCCTTGTAAGTACAGCTGTGGAGGAGGAGGAGGAACTCAGCTTTAATTGTAATTAAGAAGGAGCTTCTTCATCTTCATCCTGGAGTTACATGGAAAGTCAAATATTTGGAATGTTGATGACATTTATGTATTGATGAGCTTCAAACGTTCTTTCTCTCTTTTCACTCGTCTCTATCCTTATGAGTGTCATGGGTATAGAAGAGAGAGGAGTTGAAGTTCCTCCTTGTCAATTTAATCCTTAATGAGGTACAGACGAAGGGTTTGTATACAGGACAGTGTAAATGGAAAGTTCCTTTCTGTCAGCTCATTATTCCCTCTCTCTCTCTTCTGTACATCTCTTTCATTTCCTTTGCCTTTGATCATTGAACTTGCACGTCTCCAATTACAAGCTTTTGCTTTAACTTGAGTAAATAATCCCGTGTTTGTGTGAGAGTGTGTACCATTTTGTATTCCATTTAATTAATTTCTCTATCTTCTTCCCCACTATATATACACAAACATGGGTATATGTTGTCTGCTTAGGCAATATTTAATACACACACGATACACAATGGACATTTTAAACACTCTTCGTATTATTTATACGAGTTGAACTCATCAGGCATGTCTTTGACAGAACCTTTCCCTTCAAGGAGGAGGAGGAGGAGAAGAAGAAGAACCGCACTGCCCTTTTTACAAATCCACAGCAACAAAAGAGTTGAGTTGTCGGAACTGTTGCATGTGACTAGGAAAATGTTCCTCCTCCTCCCTTCCTCCTCAGATCTGACTGAGTCTTAAATGTCAAAGAATCGAGTACAAGAAGTTAACACTGTAAACAGACATTAAAAAAAAGTTGGCACTCCACACACAAACACACACACTCAACAGTGCAGTGTGTGTAGATGTACACACACAAACATTGGAGTAAATTACATGCACACAACCCCGCCAGTCAGTTAACATGCCCATCCAAAATGTCCATAGAATTTTATTTGCCCATTCAACAGATTGTTTTGTGTTCAAACCCTTACCTGACCCAAGTTTTGCGTGTCTGTCAGTGGTCATCATTGTGTGTGTGTGTGTAGTGTGTAGACAAACTCAACCTTTAAAATGTAATAGAGTAACCTGTCTCTGTTCTGCAAAAGCATGACATATGAGAGGGGGAGGGAGGAAAAACAGAGTTTTTTTGAACGAATCTATGTAAAATCTGACGAGAAAAAAAATGGCAGGTGTTCTTGCATTCTTCTGTCATTAAGATTATAGCATAGTAGCACCTATGCAGATTTTAACATTACTTCTCTCTCTCTCTTTTGCTCTGTATGCTTCATGCCACGATGTATATACGAAGGTACAGTGTGTGTGTGAATTAATTGAACGGTGGTGTGACGGTGGGTTTCGTGTTTCTCCCAAAAAATTGTTGGACATGTCATCTCATTCAAGAAAAATGAAGGAAATGCATATGGTGTGTGTGTGTTTTTGCTTTTGTTGTATGGTCATGGCTCAATCCTAATATATTTCTTGAGGGAGGTTCAGTACTTGAGACATTTCATAAATAATGGCAATTTTAATGGAGAATGCTTCCATCCATACAATTAAAATACTATAATAAATGCGTGGGTTTTTATCCTCCCCATTCATAAAATCTCCACAGATTTTCCTCTCGTCTGTCTACAAATCTCCTTTGTCTCAAAAATCCACTACTCACAACTGTTCGTGGTGATGATTTCGTTCCTCTGGGCTGTACACACACACACACTGTGTGTGTGTTTGTGTTGTGTGTGTGCAGGACGGCTGGAAATAAATTATTCCAAGACATTGTATCGCATGCATTTGGTGATGTAGGGGGAGATTTTTATAATTTATCTAATTTTATTTCCATTCCTTCCACTCTCTTTCCCTTACATACCCATATCTTCATCCTTTCATTGACGACGATTAAAATTAACACACAAAAAATTAATATTAATAAGATGAGAACTTCAGACTCTTTGGCATATTGTGGAATGATGATGAGGTACATAGTACACACACACATAGACGCACATATTGAAGGTGGTGAAAAATCTTTTCTGCAAACAATTTTGAGCTGTCAAGATTTGCATGCACTTTTCTCTATACACCTCTATATCTAATATCTATGAAGGAGGGTTGTGTGTGCATATTCAAGTATGTTTACTTAATTATTCCATAAAATTTTTGGTTATACCTCCAAGAAAAACCAGCACTACCCATAATTTCTCACATAATTATTTTACGATGATGGTCCTCCTTAAACCCAAAGCAAAAATTATTCTCTCACCCTCTCCCCCCATTCCATTCTACGACTGATTGAGTGTGTGTGTGTGTGTGTTTTTACGTAACAAGCTTGTTTTCTCAATGAAAATTCTTCTACTCCATCCTATTTCTGAGGATCACAATGGGGT
The DNA here is from genome assembly GCA_009870185.1 of Pygmarrhopalites habei. Taxonomy (NCBI): domain Eukaryota; kingdom Metazoa; phylum Arthropoda; class Collembola; order Symphypleona; family Arrhopalitidae; genus Pygmarrhopalites; species Pygmarrhopalites habei. The sequence continues at coordinate 10,329 of WJFB01001968.1, forward strand.
TGTGATAGTGTGAGTCATATGTGTGTGTGTGTGTGTAGATTACATTCACAAAAATCCAAAGTCAACACAAAAACACCAGTCAGTTGAGAAATTATTTTTTTGAGAGAGAAAAATGTGAGAAAAAAATGATGAAAATTACAATAATGTATTTTCTTCTTTTATTATTTCAATGGTGGAGGAAGTTTGGTCAAAATGGAGGGATACGAAAAGAAGGCAAGTTTTACAGATTACTAGGAAAAGGTAGATGAAATGTTGAGTGCTGTAGGGGTACAATAATATCGTTAATAATAATAATATTAACTACGCTTTGTGTGTGTTAGGGCTACACTATCATCATCCAGTCTACACTAAGTAAATACAAATGTAAATTATAATCTTGGCAATGAATTATTGTTAACCATCATCTGAACACACACACAAAAGAGAGAGAGAACCCACCCACCACAAAACAAGAACGTACACTTGGAAAACTTATTAAACTATGAAATGACACGCAACAAATAGAGTGTGAATACAAGTTAAATATGCAAAATTTTCTACTGTAGACACATACACACACACTCTGTAGAGCCAGGCAGGATTTTTCATTGACGAATTTTCTGAGATGATTTCATCTGTTTTTTTACATGTTGTTGTCTTGTTTTGAGATTGAAATGAGTGAGGCTTATCAAGATCCATGTGAATGGACGGTCTATTACATGATGTTATTACCAAAACCACCGTTGAGATCTCTCTCACACACACACACACTCTCTAGAAAGACAGGGTGGATGTGGATGGGAAGGCGGGGAGTGGACAAAATAATTATGATGATGAGATAATTCTCTGAGATGAGATAAGCGTATGACCATCTCAGAGAATTCGAGCAATGATTTTTTTGTCCTACCTGACTCTGACTACAACTTCCAAGATAATTGTGATTATGTGTGGACAGATTGAAATTATATTTCTCTCTCTCTCTCCTCTTTTTGGGCTGGTTCACTTTACCCTCTCGCATTAAACATTTAATAATTGAGACTTGCTGCCCCTGCTCCTTAGATGCAAGTGTTGTTCACACTGACTTTGATTTAATAAAAAATTAATCTAATCAAAAATCAATAATTGACGTGCTATCTAGCACAATTATGTAAAATACTGCCCAGCTCACTACACCACACACACACACACATAGAGAATAGAGACACACGTTACTCTTGTTGGTCTGAAGGATATCCCAATGCAGAGTGAGGGATTTGAGCAAAATGGAATTTAAATGTAATTTGTTGTGTGTGCTTGTCTCCAAAGGGACGGAACCACAAAAGTAGAGACAGTGCATGAAAGTCATGGTTGCTATGTAGAGAGTAGAGGGAGAACAGAAAGGAGGAAATGTGGAAGGAAGTGAAGGATGTAGTTGATTAACTAACACTCTCATTGTATAATACAATATTATCAAGTTTGGCCTACAATTCACCGCCCACAGTCCCCATTAAATGCATTTAAAAATTTGTTGGGAATTGATCATGGCAATTTTGGTGAATTCACTCTGGGTAACCCTTGAAATGGGGAAATGGGAAGAGAGAGATGGAAAGTGACAAAGTAGATTCCGGTGGAGATGATGATGCAAGCCGGAATTCAAATCAAAAGAGTTTTATTCCACTATACATCTGTAGTAGGGAAGAGACAAGCCTCTTCTTCCCCTGCCCATCTACAACATCAACATCTACACCCTCTCTTTTTAGTGGTGGTCGTGGCTCGGCTATTTCTGTACAGTCACAGTCACACAAAATCCTCATCATGAAAGGGGCTAAGCTCATCTCTGTAAAAGGGAACCTTTTTCGCCATATAAAATAGAGTCTCTCCGCATGCAGTCAATCCCTTTATAGAATACTTTGTGGAATCCATCTGCTCAGCCTAAAGGTTCCCGTGTCTGGAAAAATTATTTATTTATAGGGTCACTGTCACAGGGCGGCTCGAGGAGAATATTTGTACATAAATCATATCATCCCCCTCCTCCTCCCTCCTCCTCCTCCTCTCTCTCTCTCTCTCTCAAATCAAAAGAGCCAAAACAAAGGCAGGAAAAAATAAGAAAAAAAAGAGACACAAATGAATTCAGTTTTGTCTGACCATACATCCCCCCATTTGAAATTAAAATTACAAATTGTTATACCAAATCCAGAGTCACACACACACACAAGTAATGGTCATCGCAAAGGAGAGACAGTGTGTGTGTGCACACTTGCGATGTGCAATTTTTGTGGAGGATCATACAACTTTTGAGAAAAAAATGAGAGAGACGTGTGTACAATATTTAATTTGAAAATTCATAATTAAATTCTCTGTGTACAAAAAAATTGATTTGTACAAATACATTAACAATAGAATGCAATGGTAAAATACAATATGAGACATCACAAACGATTAGATGGAGAGGGAGAGATGCTAATTTTATCTTTACGTAACGGGAGGAGGAGGGATTCATAATGCAGTAGAGTGTGTGTGTGTGTTTGTGTGTGCACAATGCAACAGTTTAGAAACAATGCCGCTGAATACTGTCCTGTCATCACCTACTCCTTGTCGTGTTGCCATTTTTTTCCCTCAGCTCTCACATATTTAATTTTTTGACATGGTCTCACGAAATCGTCATAATTAAATTTAAAATTTTTCTTGTATTTTGAATTGTGATTTGTGCCTTATAATACAATTTACGTAGTTAACATTACTTTTTACCACTCATTTTTGACAAATTAAATACAGAGGGAAGGGAGGAGAGAGAGACAAGAAATTAATTAATTGTTTTGAAACAATAAAAACTTTTTTTAAAATCATCCTTCTCAAGAGAAGATTCTCTTCTTCTTTATCTTGCCTCCCAATTTAGGCGTCCTCAAGCTTTATCATACATGTATGATGCCTAAAGTCGTTGTTGTCGCTCATGATGGTAAGAAAAACAATTATTAGTGGAGTAATTGAAGACACGTGCAGCACATAATAATCTGTCGAACAAATAGAAATTTTTTGTTTTCACGTAGTACCAATGAGTGTAGTACAGTGTATTACATTGCTTTGTTCCCTTCATGTACAGCCAAGTGAGCACAATTTATTTTCCCTACTGTCTATACCTCGACGATGAGAGCAATTAAAAGGAAGGCATGACAAGACTTGAGTACACACAAATAAGGCTGTGTTCACAGTGAATAATTTACAATTTGTTAAAGTACACACACACAGGAGAGTCTGTCTATATACTAAAGTGTGTTATACCTCCATGTCAAAAATGGATGGTCGTCTCTTTTACACACACACACACATACATTTACATGGTCAAAATTTAAGACTTTGAAACTCATTGAGGATGATGTCTAATAATAACAATTATTTGTGTGTCTGGTGAATCTTCAGACAGAAGAGAAAAATGATTTTTTCCCACAGTTTTTCCCCTCAAAGTAAGGTATCCCTCTCTCTCCTCCTCCTCCTCCTTACAAGTTAGTTCAATACTTATGACAAATGGCCAGCAGTCAGAACAATTAGTGAGGAAGGAGATGATTTATGTGCGTATGGCTGTGTGTGTGTAGAATCAGGAGTAAATTCTCATAGAGATTTTTGCATGACTTGTAGAAACACTGTGTACTGTGAATACAATCGCCACGTGTTCCTTTTTCCTCTATTCTTTTTTGTGTGTCCATGAAGAATCATATTATGCCAAAATTTTGGTGTGTATAAGTACACACATGTCGTCCACACCTACACGTTGTCAGTTCCTCCTAAATTCAATACTACTGTTCAGGGTGACACAAATTTTTTTTCACGTGTGATTTCCTTTATTTTTCTCTTACATATTTTTAGTATCAATTCTTAAGTACAATATTATGTCCCATAGACTTCGTTGTATATTAGTGGGACTTGTCAAAAAAATTGGTAAAAAATAGGGGTCATCATTTGGAAATGACTTTAATACATGATAATGATGATGGAGTCACTGTGTCATGTCTAGTCATGATCAAATCTGCATAGGATACATTTAAAAATTAATGGGAAGACTCCTCTTTACTAATAATGTCAACCATGGAGTTTTTGATACAAGACACATGTCATGACACAAAGGCCTGCTGTGACAGAACTGCTGCTGTTCTCTTCTCTTCTCTTGTGTTGTGAGACTCTCCCTCTTTCTTTCAATTCTTAAAGACAAAAGAGAGGGACGGGATGGGGAGAGAGACACAATGAGAAAAGACAATAAAAATTGATAATACATGTGTCCACTGTGTTACCTTTCAAGTTTTCCTACTCATATTTGTGTCACTCATTGCATTTTGAACACACACATTTTCATTTATTATAACAGCTACTTGATCTTGGGTCTTGGGATTCCCCACAACACATGATCTCCCTCCACATCCACATCCACTTCCACACACATTCACTCGTTGTACATGATTTTTTACAGCCAGACTGAATGTATGCATAATTATGAGATGAACGGACATGACTGATTGTCATCTCCTACATTTGTTCACATTTCTTTCCTCTCAAAAGACCCAGCGAACACTGCGGCTCACCAAAGACTCGACAGACTTGTGTCCAATCCATCATACCGTGTCTAATATCATATTTCGGACACTCCGGAATACAAGTCAATTTTGGCTTTGGGTTTTTGATCGGAGGAATTTAACATGGACACAATTTCTGTCCAAGGTCCACTTTCATATTGACTATCCCACACTTAATTACAATATAGACAACAATTCTTCCAACTTATAAATTCCAATAATGTGTATGTGTAAAGATAGCGTTGCAGAGTGTAATAACATTCTAGTTGTGTATGCATTGCCTGTGAGACAAAAGATTTATGCACATTTCTCTGAAATCCCCGAGTCGAAAAATTCAAAAAAAAAATGTTGTGTAAAAACGTCACTTCCCAACCACGTTGTGTGTGTGTGTGGGGATATCCATTGAGAGTGTGGATGTCAATTGGTACTTAACTCTCAACTTAATCCATTATTCATTAGATGCGGACCATGTGGCAAAAATTAATTTCATCCTCCATCCCAAATTGATGTTGAGAGTGTGCGAGAGTGAGTGCCAGTATCTTTGCAGAGCTAGAACAAAAGTTGAGATGAGAGCGAGAGTGAAAAAAAAGTAAAACAACAAAAATGAGTTAACAAGATATGAATAAATATGATGAGATATCATACACACTTGTGAGACACACAATCATAATCTCATGTAATTGTTTTTGCATAAATTCTCATTTTTTGGCACTGTTGACTGCAAAAATCTCATCTCTTCCTTGACCCTCTGCTGCGTGTGTGTGTTTGTGTGTGTGTATGTGTATGTATTTTGAGCTCTGATTTGTCATTTCAAAAACAGATTTGAAAACATTAACCATTCTGTTTTTAAGTAGAACTTAATTTGATGAATGAGAAACAATTTTTTTGGGATGTTTAAAATAATTTCATCTCATCTCGCCTCTTGACTACATGCATATGATGACCCGTGCGAGTAATTCATTTAATGAGAAGGGATTATTTGTACAGGTAGGTGACGAGTAGAACAAGAACAACATTAGAGTGTTTTCACAGAAAGAAAAAACTACACACACATACACACACATTGCAGAATTTTAATGGACAGATTTTTGCTCTGGGGGTAGTCTTGTCAAATTAAAAATGTTCCTGGCCCTGTCATCAACTCATCAACTTTTCTGCATCCCATTTTCCAATATTCACACAACACACACACTCTCTCTCTTTTGAAACGGAGGATTCATTGAGGAGACAAATATGTCTTCCCTACTTTATATTACATTCACATATTTATTTTATGAATGGAGGTGATGGGTTGTCCATGTACATTTTTGGTGTACCATGTGTTTTGTTTGAAAGAGAATTGGAAGAGAAGGAGAGAGTAAAGTACCTTAAGGTTCATTTTTAGGTGTTGGCTACAATTTTCATTCACCACACATCGATCTTGACTTATTACAATAATTTTTCTATACACCTGTGCCTGTGTGTTTCATTATTACATAACTACCTTTTGACTTTGAATAGTTACTGGCTGGCCTTTTGAATCTTGTGAAAATTACATTGACGGAGGATAAAAGAGGAATATAAAAAAGTGTATAAATAAAACAAACTATAGTTAAATGAGGAGACGAAAAAATGTGCCAAAGAAAGAATCCATTAGTGTGTGTGTGTAAATAATACATCAGAGATACAGATACACACACGAAAGAAGTCGACAACAGATTATTTTATATTATTATAATGATTTAACTATATAAAATAATAACACATTGATTGGCTGGAATAGAAACAGTGAGAGAGAGAGTGAGGACGAGGGAAGAAGTGAGAGACAGAGTGCATAAGCTTTCGTGTTGCAAAAATTACACAATCGTTGCAGTTTTGCACGCAAATTTTCCAGCCTATATAATAATATTATTATGATGATGGTACATAAAATTTAATCTTGATGAACTTACATAATAGGAGGACAGTTGGTGGGGAAATATTAAATATCTCATCCCAGAGAGAACATCCTCCCACCCAACACCCACTAATCTCTCTGTCCACACATCCAGAACGATATTTTTCTCACATTTTTTGATCCTCAATGCGAATATTATGTTGTTTTGTTGGTGGGTCAAACTTGGTTTTCAACCACCCCAGAATATTGGTTAAAACAATGAGCTTATTTGTTTGTGTGAAACCTACACCTTAATTATATTTTTATTGTCTTGTGTATATTATTTACCACTACCACCTATAATAATATCTCACTCTGTGTGTTTGTGTGTGTGGATTTACACTTGAATTTTTTGTGTGAAAACAACTTAAGATTGAAGAGGAGGGATAAGTTGTGGTTGTGCGACGCATGAAAAGTCATTTTAGTCAAAGATAAAGAGCTAACAATAGAATTAAGATGAGACACAGATAGGGGGATAATACAGGGATAATGGTATATTTGTTGTTATAGATGAACGATGGTGCATTTTTTTATTTGAAAAAAACTGGAGGTTCAACAAGCTGATGTCTACACTGTGATACATATGTAGCACAGACACACACACACGATATGATGATGAGATGGAGGGACAGTGTGAGTCTATATTGGAGGAGAAGGTATACAACAAGAAGAAAACATACGATGACGTTAATGATGATGATTTGAGTTGAGTTACATGTTGTTGATAATCATCATCAGTTAATGCCTATATGGAAAAGAGAGAGAGAGAGGACTATGGCTATGAAAACAATGTTGAGCAGGACGGGGTATGGATACCAATCGAGAGACAGAGAGAGAAGGGAGCAAAAAGTCTGGATCACGACTAGCAAATTAGAATGCCCAGTATTAATTTTACCCAATATCCAAATTAAGCAAAAAAATACCCGCAACCTTGATATTCGTCAAGTTGAGTTTCGTCAGTTCGACAAGAGAAGAGCTGAACCATCCCAAAAGAAGAAAAGGGGATGAAAAAATTGACAGAAAAAATGAAACAGCACGAAATTTACTCTGTGCACAAACACACACACACACTCCTTATATCAACGTGTGTTGTGTGTGTGTGTTCATGTAATGTCCGTTGACGAGGGATTTGTCTTTTTGTAAAAGTTCTACTTTGCACAGACAAATATGCAGAAGAGTCAAAGTCAAATGATCCTTGCCAATATGAGTGAAAATTGTAATAAATGGTTTTCCACATTTTGTCCCTTCATTGTTCTCAAAGAGACCAATTCAATAAATAAAAGATTGTGTGTTCCACGGTCAAAGGAGCATCTTCATAAAGAGATTGTATAATTGTCCCTAGCGAGAGGAGGATGAGGATGACAGTAGGTTATTTTCGTGACATGTATAACAGCTTTTGATTAATATCAACGCGTCTGTCTTACGTTAGTGAAACTTGAGATTTCTTTTTTTGCGTACAATTGTCCTGACCATGTTTTTTGTGGCTTCAGTCCCAGGCGGCATGTCCAACATTTACATACATATGTTAAATGCTTAAATTACATAATTACATACTCGTCTGTGGATATTGACATGAAATCCATTGAGGAAGAGGGGAAAAGAGAAGACTGTTTTAAGGAAAACGGTCAGCATTTTTTAAAGAATTTTTTGAGAAATATTCCATATCATACTGAGGTTTAGTATCCGAAATTAAATAAACATTGTCTTACATGATTTTTTTATTCATGGAGCTTGTGAAAAAAACATTATTGAGGAAAACTGTCATAATCCTTGCCGATTTTTTGCAACTACCTATACATGCTTTCTGATGTTAATGCGAGTCTCTAATGTATTCCTGACTATCCGATTTTCCCATATTTTATTGGTTTCTCGTCTACCCTTCCTCAGTACAGAAAGACAGACAAGATTTTTGTGTGTCTGATCAAGGGAATTGATTAGGACTGGGATACTTCGTTACATTTAAAAGTTATGAGAAGTGGGGGTCCATTACATGGACATGGACATGATATGTAAAACACAACCAATTTTTTGTGGTCATTACAGATCCACGTAGAGAGAAAAAAACACAAGCTTTTTTAAATAAGTCTCCAACTTTTCCTCTTCCTCCCTTCTTTTTTTCTCCTTTCTCTCTTCTTCTTGTGCTCCTCTCAAATGTCTGCTAATTGTACCGTAAGAAGAAAAGTACTTTGAATTGATAACTTTGACTGGATTACCACTGGTAATTTACCAGTATATATACTTGTTAAATTTAAATTTTTTCACATTAAATAAATGCCGACGTTAATTTTTGAAATTTTTTTTAAGTTCACTCGTGTTCAAATACAGCTGAGAGAATATTGGGAATGAATTATAATGTAGGAAATTGTGTGTAAGCTCTAAGTCGTATACATTACTTAGCCTTCGGTTATTCAGGACTGACTTTACACTGACCGACACTGTACAATCCTATGTTTTTTAAAAAAAGAGAGAGAGAGAAGCTCACTGAGAGATTGTACAGAAAACGAAAGCCGTCTCGCATAGCGGCTTTTACACAAAGATAACCAACATAATTTTTATGATTAAATTATGAAATTTTTTTTGAAGCATAAATACATTATTTTGAAGAAGAAAGAAAGAAAATGATTTAAAATCATCCCCAGACGAACGAGTATGTACATCCATGACGTTGGGCTGGGCGAAATAAATAAATGTAGGTAGAGAATGAATCCTTGTTTTGTATAAATAATGAATTTAAGAATAAAATATGGTAGATTAGAGGTAATCCAACATCATCGTTTCTATTCCTGACTATCCCTTCCCGCTGGTTTGTGGGTGAAGTGGAGAGTTCGTTAATTGAGACACAGTGCAAAAAAACTGGTCCATGATTTTCTCCAGCAGAGTTGTCAATTTTGATTGTGTCTCCTCTTTTGTCTGTTATGTTATGAGGGGAGGGGAGGGTGTTTGTGTGTGTGTGTGAGGGAAGTTGTTGTATATACGGTGATATCTTTACTTTATTTTTTGTTTACACAATCCAAGTGATCATTTCAAAAAAATAATTTGCAAAGAGAGAGAGAGATGACGGTTAATGTGACTACTGGGTTTCAGAAGTTGACTAGGCAAGTGTCCAGAAGGGAGATGAGAGACGAAGATGCGCATATGATGTGTGTGTTTATAGATATGTGGTTGCTCGTGTGTGTGTATGTAGTATGAAGTATGTACTGAATTTAGCACACACAGGTAGGCAGGAGTTACCGCTCACTTGTCTCATCATTATCATCAGTGATCATCAGCTATGATAATTTTATACTACTTTTCCTTTCACTCACGAATATCCACAAACAGACACACACATATACACACAACGTAGCCTACACAGTACACGTTTGTGTTGTCCATGTTTGTGTCTGTACAGAGTCGTCACAATATTGTCAGGATTGTCCTTTTTCGTCGGGAGTGGAAATAAAGTTTACCTAGCACACACACACACAAATTTATTGCGAATCCATTGGAATATTATATAAAAGATCCTCTTTAGATATTCTCTTTCACCCTCTCTATCTCTCACTCATGAGTGTGTGTTAGTAATACACACATGGTAGTTCCAATTCAATTATTCGACAAGTTGCAGTCTCTCTCTCTTTTCTAGATCCATCTTCCTCGTAGTTCATAATTTAAGTCAAGTTCATTATTGTTCGACTCTCTCTCTCTCTCTCTCTCGAGTACAATAAATTTATTACTAGTTGTCTCTCTCTCTCGTACTTTGTACTTTTGGCTATTTGAGTGTTTACATTAAATGTGGGAAAATACATATAAAAATCTCCATAAAAATTACTGCATTTACTACTCTCAACTTTTTTTCCCTCTTCTTGTCTCCAAACAGACAACACAACTAACCATTAGTATAATATATCCTAGTTTCCTAATGTGAGCCTTTTTTTTCTTACTACAGAGCTTGTCTGTACGCAGCAAAGTTGTAAAAATCCTGAAAGACAGACAGACAACATTCTAATTTTTAGTAACGAAATTTTCCACATTGTTGTATTATTTATTTCATTAACTATCATTGTCATTTTTGGCATACACTAAGAATACACTTGACTCAACTTGTGAAGTGATTTTTTTTTGTCCAATTGTCTCTCTCTCCTTTCCTCTCTTTATCTGTCTTTATTCCATTTTACAAGGAAAATTAATGAACCCAACAGCATGTACAAGAAAATATAAAAGAAAAAATTAACATCCTGATTAGCCTAGCTAAATTTTAAAACGCGAATTTAATCATCACAGAAAAAAAAATCTCTTATTTGTCAAGATCTTTTCCTCATAAAATCTTGATCATCACTTCGTCTCTTTTATCATGGTTGTTGAATTGTATTGTGTGTGAATATTTCAATGTCTTCACTTCATTTTTGAAGAGGAACAAAAGAAAATGAAGCTAATGATTTCAAGTACCCATATGTATTCTATCGTAGGTACAGTACGCGTTTTAAGCTGAGGAGAAGACTAAAAAGCACAAGTCTTTGAATCAATCTTCCGTATTAATTATAGACGACACTCTCCATTTTTTTGTCTTTCATACTTACAATTTATCATGTATATCCTCACAACAACAATAAAAATAGAATGGTTGTGGCGTGTGTGTGTGTGTGTAGTGTGTACAGGGAAGGGATTGCTTCAATAAAAAAGTTTCCTGAAGGAATTGACACAGTGATGAAGCGAAGCGTGATCTCTTCTATATATTTTAATTTTGTACAATTTGCATTTATTACATATATTATCTTGATGCTCATTGAATTTCGTTCGCTCTTGGTTCAATGCAGTGTGGATGTGGACAGGAGAGAGAGAGACAAGGAGTAACCCTCGAGCCGAGAGCTATTCCTCAAATATATGCATAATAATCTTTCCTTATTCCACATTACAAGTAAATTTTTTTGTTCCCTCTTCTCTCTCAAGTCATTCATGAAGTAAAGTGTGTGTGTGTGTAGTCAAAGTACTTGAGACGACGACAAAAGTTCAGAGTACAAGGTTTACACTGTGTGTGTTCGACCATTCTACTCTATATTGCTTATTAGAGATGACAAAGAGAAGATCATTAATCATATAATCATGATTATAACATACTTTACCCCACACAACAGAAATTGGGTATGTATATATGGCCGTCTTTACGAGACAAGTATGAAAATGAAAGAAGTGTACAACCCAGTCAAAAATTATTCGTCTCATTTGACTACTGTAGCAAAATAAGGTGGATGAAAGTTGAAGGAAGTGTACCTAATCATGATATCATTTTATGACCGTTTTTTAAATAGGAAGTGTGTCAAGACATACTACTGGTCTTCAAAATATCAGTGTGTGTGTGAACGATGGTCTAAACAATTCATAATTGAACGAGGAAGGATTAATCTCACCCTCTTGTCTGTGACGCACATTACAACTAATATTACAGTACTCGAAAACTGATTGATACATATTCACTCACCTCAAGTATTTTTCGAACTAGTTAATTAACCGTCCCATTCCATCATCAAATAAAAAAAAGGAATTGAACGCTGAAGTGGTTGAATTTTTGAGGAGTATGGACAAAAGAATAATTAATTAGTATAACTAGTCCCAGAATGTAAAATGGGTTCATTAAAGCGTAGCACAGTTGACGTGTTTCATCAAGCCATGTTCTTCTCTTCTCTCCTCCATAGTGTAATTCCTCCTCATGAAATCACACATTGTCGTGAAAAGAATAAGTAATTAATTCCAATTGAGTGGATAAAGTAAATAGTCATAGAGGTGTCTCTCTGCAGTTGCACTGCATCATGCAAGAGCATTCATTGTTGTGCATTTTGGCTGTTGCTGTTTTGTGTGGATGGTCAGTGTAAGTTGAGTGTCATAAAACTGTGTACACAATCCAATACGATAAATTCTTGTCAGATCTTGTTTTACATGTAATATTAATGTCTTTGTTGGGACCAAGACACACACACACACACATCCAAGACACACACACACACCGAAATAAATGACCCAAGAACGATTAAAGATGAGACAAGTCCCACAGCCAGTCTTTTTGACTTTGTAATAAAAATAAAGGTGACGCAATGAAGGGAAATTGAATTAATTATTTCCACCCGCAAAAATCCAGAATGTCCCCTCCCTCTCTTGCTTCTCCTCCTCCTCATCTTCCCCTCCCTTGAACTCTTTCTCGTGCAAAAAAGACTACACGTCATTGTATGTACTGTTTTCCCCAACTGTTCAAGGGATAGTGAAACGTGGGAATTAATTTATGCAAAAGTTTTAGCCGCTTAATCAATCAGAGAACGAAGATGTACTATCACACACACACACATGATGGAATAAGGAAGATGATGTTATTGTATCGTGTGTGTGCATATCGTGTGTATATATTATATGGGTGAGTATGATGGTTGAAACGTCTCTCTGGATACTCTCCTTCCCTCCCTGTACAAAAGAATGGGAGGGAGAATACCAAATCTTGTAACCTGCCCCATGTCCCTACATTCCATGTGTGTGTGTGTGGTGTGATGCCTCCATGACACGACAAACTGAATGAAACAGGTTTTTCACAAAAATTTTCATTTTCAGCTCTTACTATCCACTAATATCACATAATAGTAAAAAAACGGTTGGAGGACTGGCGAATTTTACTACAAACTTCTATAATATCCATGCAATGAACCTACACACACACACACTCTCTCCCTTTTCTTGAGTGTGTGTGTAGTCTGTATTGTGTATTGATAATAAAAAATGACAAGAAGGGTTTAGGGTGGTTCAGTTGAAAGTTACTGAAGTTTTACCCCAAAACATTTTGACTCTATCGTTTTGGTTTATGAATGAAAAAATTAAAAAACCCGTCACGCTCTTTCACCCTCCTTTTCTCAATTGCAAGGGTTGAAGAGCTAACAATAAGCCAAACAGCGTACACTCACACACACACACCTTCACATGGATATGTCGGAGCCATTCTGCACAGAGTAGCTAATGTGTACAATACCTAGTGAATGTACACAATATCTAGAGAATGTATACAACATCTAGTAAA